>DWPV01006746.1:0-11274 GCA_018251915.1 Urbanus proteus proteus
ATCATCAGGTAGGTCAATTTAACCTACCTGATGATTACATTTACAGGTAGAGTTAAGTAAGTATGAGTTTAGAGTAGAAAATGTACTTAGTAGGCATGATTTTTCAGAGTTAAGACGCCATTTTAAGACTTCAATCATTGATTCGAGCATTAAGCCTCAAAATTCATTTGCTAATATTTTTGTTAAAATCATCGAATGAAATTTTGGGCTGAAAGAGGAGCGGTGATGCAGAAAATTGCCTCTGAGTGCCGTACTCTGTGGTTAAATTTGGTTTTTAATAACGCAAAGTTACGGCATTGTGGTTTTATGCTGCGTGTTATAAGTGGAGCTTAAAATTTTATTACGCTTCAGTAGTATTTTGGTTTTAGAAAAGAAAAAGATTGTTAGAAATAAATTGATATTCGTAATCTTCATAATTCGAAGGTAGAGCCCGCAGTGGTTCTGGAGACTACATTATCACTCCTATTTCTGACTGTAATAGTGGTGTTTAGTACGGTTTTGATCAGGTTTGAAGTGTGTGCTAAAACTGATCCTATTGGTTGATTACTGATGCTTATTGGTCACAGTAGCCAGTAACCTTATGATGGACTGTAAGCTTGTTTGGTACTTGTCAATTTAAGATCTTCATATATTTTTAGTGTAAAAAATGACCTATGGCAGCCAATAATTTAGTTGGTATTAAACTATTCAGACAAAAGAGAGGTACCAAAAATTGAGCCACCTATTGTTATCACGCTAATAGGTAAGTGAACTTAAGAGAATCTTCATGTCTAGGATTAATTGAAATTAGCTTCTAATCAACTGAATCTGCATGTCTAAGATTCAATAAAATTAGTTTCTAATTAGATTACCTACCTCCTACCTTAGAACAAACCTTTTTGATAATCAGCACTGCTGTGTACTGGCCTGAAGGGTGTAGTTAGGGAGATGTACTTATCCGAGGCGTTCCAGCTCAGTTCTCAGGGGTAGCAACGTATCTGTGCTCCACTTCAGGTAGAACCTTGATCTTATCTGGGGTTGATAACAGATCCACGGGCGGCAGTTGCCACTTACCATCAGGGGATGGTAAGTGGCAACTGCCGCCCGTGGTCCGCCCGCAGTCCCCCTGGACTGCATGCTCGTTTGCTACTTCGATCATATAAAAAAGTACAGTCAGAAAACTGAACCTTACCAGTAGACAGCCAATTTCTTCTTTTGAAGTTAGGTTAAAGCAATATTTTCAAGTCGATAAACTGCGTCCCCACTCCGGCTACTTCTCCGCTACATTGAGCAAACGCGCTAAATGTAATTAGTCTTGTAATTAAGTAATTACTCTCAGACAAAGGACAAAGACTCCTTCAGGACGGCATCTAATTCAATGCTGTGGTATATTATTATTAGACACAGTTCAAAGTTTAGGTTTAAGATGACCGCTGTCATGGTAAAATTATGATTCTGATAAAATAAAATTCTAATAAAATTCTGGTAAAATTATGATTATTTCTGATTTTGTCTATTTATCGTACGTACTTAATTTAGCAAACCTAGAATGTACAGATCCAATATATAACGTACTAGCTGATCCCCGCGGTTTCACCCGCGTTAAAGAAGTGAAAAAGCATACACATTTTATCATAAGTCATACCCGGTTCTCCCGCGACAGCGCATGCTCGTAGAGCGCGCGCTGATGCATTTTTTTCAAACAATAAGCAATAAGCTTAAGTTACGCCTTAGACTTTTAGCTATCTTCCAGTGAAAGTCCCGTCAAAATCGGTCTAGCGGTTTTGAAGATTACCTCAGCTAAACAGACAGACAATTTTTTAAATTGCATTTTCATTGTAGGTATCGTGTATACCTACATACTTTCATATGCACTGAGTAAAAAGTTTTTATTTTGAAATCACAAACAGACACTCCAATATATAGATTTTAGGTGTCGAGTAAAATAAGTAGGTATGCCTGAGGAAACATTAATTTGTATTAGAGGGTAGCAGAATTTAAGTAGTTTGGGAAGAATGTTAGAGTTGAATGCGAGAATTTTTGGATTTGGATTATATTACCTACTACCTTTTAATTTTATTTATTCTTAAGAAGTCTTGTAAATGTTTTGTCGTAATACTTATAAATAAACATCACTTTAAACACTTTAAACTAATTATTTTTGTTTAACTATATAAATTCTATTATAAATGTCTATAATAACTGTATAGACATAAGTGGTGTAATATTCATTATAATGATCAGCTGACCACTTATTGGGTTCTGGGTTTGATTTCCGGACTAGCAATCACAATAACAAATACACTTGTTCATTCTAAATTGCCTTCGTATCTATGTACTATGGCATTACGTCATAGATAATTCTATGCAGTGTTGCCAATTTAGCGACTTTGTCCCTAGAAATTACGAGTTTTAATGGCTTCGCGACCAAAAAAATATTAGTCGTTAGACAAGATTTAGCGACTTTTGGAGTACAAAAATAGGAGTTTAAAGGCAATATTTTAATAAATTTTAATCCCTAATTAGTCTAAATGACCTTTTTTGTTTTTTAACGTAGTCAAATTTGGAAGTTTCGGGGAATTAATTGACATATTAGCATCGAGCGACCTTTTTTTGCCGAGTAATTCCAAATTCTAAATTTAACGACTTCTAGCGACATTTCCTGTCGAGTCTAGCGACTTGTGATTTTTGGAGTTGGCAACACTGATTCTATGGCATATTTTTCCACGGAACTATGGTATAGTCAGGTTTAACTGCATTTGTTAACCATCGAAAACACGCGGACCAATGGTTTACGGCGGCCATAAAAAGTCGGAAGTAACAAAACCTTTTCAGAGAGTAACAAATGGAGCCGGAAATGGTTCGCCCATCCAAAACTTTATATGAAATTCGTTGGATTTTTCGAAAGGTTGCCTCTTTCATTTTCTAAAATATTTTTACTCTCTTTTTCAATACCATAGATATTAAAATAAAGTACAATCTGAAGGTAGACCCCGTTGTGGTTCGACCGCCAAACCTATTTCTACCTTATAACAGCAATGTTAAGCACTGCTGTGTTCTGGATTGAAGGGCGTGGACAGAGAGACAGACTTATCCGAGGCTTTCCAACTTAGTCCTCAGGGGCAGCAACGCATATGTGGTCGACCTCAGGTAGGACTGTGATCTTATGGGGTGACTGTGGGGTTGATTACAGATGTCCATGGGCGGCAGTGACCACTTACCATCAGGTGGACTGCAGGCCCATATCCTACTTCCATCATATAAAAATAAACCTAATGTGGAATAAAAAATATTTTTCAATTCATCTAAAAAAATCTGCATTTAGAATATACTATACGAGAATCTATAACCACAGTAAACCGAGTATAAATTCTACTTACTGTTATCCACTGCAATTTGTTCCTTGGTCCTTCGAGCCGGACCCTGGATTTTAAGGGTCACCCTTTGCCCTTTAGCCCCTTACGAGACAAGTGACATGCAATATGTCGACAATGGGTGGAAGTACTTTATACTCATTTATAATACCCTATGTCGGACGGATCATATTTGAAATGTCATTCTTAATCCAGTCTTAGTATTGTACAGAAATACCTTGAAATAAAAAGCTATAACGGTTTTTTATAGAATGTTATCAAAATTGTATTTTCTGTATTTCTCACTTATAATAGAAATGAAGCGAAAGGTTAATAAGAATTTAGCAATTTTGGAATATACTTGTTGTAAATAAATACAATATTTGTATGCACTTAATGTAACATATATTTTATAAATTTAGTGTCTGTTCTGGGTCCAGGTATCAGTGCGCTTACCATGACACCCAAATCACAAGATACCTTAATGTCCAACGTTACTATACATACAAGTACAACTGATTTTTTAATAAGATTTAGGTAAATGACAATCAATCATGAAGGATCATGAAGTCCTGACGGTAAATGGTCGCTGTCAAGTTACAGATAGACTGTCATTTTTAAAAAATTCAGTGTTATTTCAATAACTTTAAAGTTATAAAGGGCCATATATTATATTATAACATGAATATGTCAAAGTGTACGATAAATATAAATAGGAAGCAAGCTGTTACGTAATCCCTTGACCCTTGGAGGAACCCTTTCATCCGTCGCGAAGACATTTGCACATTAATACACAATTATTATAATGCTAAGGGTTATACGGCTCGAAGGACCATACGATCTAATCGTGTAATGTCCTGTGTGAATTTGTTAATCTGTTTGTAAAAGTATGTATGGATTTTCGTTTTTACAGTTATTATAACTAGTTATTACATAAAGTTTTTACACAGTTATTATATTGTTTAGGGTTTTTTTATATGATCGAAATAGCAAGCGAGCATGCAGTCCACCTGATGGTAAGTGGCAACTGCCGCTCATGGACATCTGTAATCAATCCCAGATAAGATCAAGGTCCTACCTGAGGTTGACCACAGATGCGTTGCTAACCCTGAGGACTGAGATGGAACGCCTCGGATAAGTATATCTCCCTAACCACCACACCCTTCAGACCAGAACACAGCAGTGCTTAACACTGCTATTATACGGCAGAAATAGGTGTGCTGGTGGTGCTGCCGGAGTCGAACCACATAGAGTTCTACCACCTTAAAATTGGCTCATTTGGCTTATTTGGCTCGAAGGATCATCTAGTCCTGTAATGCCCTGTGTTAATTTGTTAACGAATATACATATATAAAAGTATGTATCGTTATTTACAGCATTATGTCCTAATACAAAAAATGTTTGTAGATTATTTGAGATTAGATTCTGACATCGGTTGATCGATCACCATGAATGTTGGCATACATAAGTGTTTTTTCATAAGGAAGGTTTTTTCGACCCACTTCGTTCATATTAGTCTTAATAAATTATTTCATTTATTAGATAATAATAGCATTATTTTTTATTTTCATGTGGATAGATATTCTTCTAGTGTTTTTTTATGATTAAATCAAATTACACTTAACTTAGAATTTAAATTTATTGAATTATTTACCACCACCACTCAAAGTAAAATTTATTTAAAACACAATATTGTATACGGTCACAATTATTAATTACGAGTAAGTGGGTGTGATGGGTGTGCGAAATTAATGTATTGTCTAGATGAACGTTGCACTTAAACATATACAGCTACAGTAATATGTAATTATATTTGGTCACGGATTGTTGCACAGGTATAATAATTATTTGATAACATACATTGTGTCCATATACGCTTGTCACATAAGGTTCTAAGCGGGTTTTAATAGGCACAAGAGTACTTACATAAATAGACTCCAGCTACTACAACGATAGTAATTACTTGATATCGTTTATATAAACCACTTCCTGCCCGCGTCTCCGTTTGTGTGGTTTACTGTTTTGCTGATCTCTGAAAATAATTCCATTGATGTATGATCTTACTGTGATTTATTACGGTCGTTTTTATGGTCACTTTATTGTTACGTATACGACATACTTATCCGAGGCTTTCAAACTTAGTCCTCAGAGGTTAAATGCATCTGTGGTAAAACTCAGGTAGGACCTTGATCTTATCTGGGGTTGATTACAGGTGTCCATGAGCGGCAGTGGCCACTTACCATCAGGTGGACTGCATGCTCGTTTGCTACTTCGAACATCTAAACAAACTAGCTGATCCGCGCGGTTTCACCTGCGTTTGAAAAGTAAATCAATAAACATGTCGCGAGATTGACACGGCGACAAAACAAAACAAACGTATCCCATGGGAACCGCACATTTTCTCGGGATAAAAAGTAGCCTATATGTTATTCCAGACTACTGTCTATGTCTGCGTTATACAGATCCATTCAGCCGTTCTTAAGTTATAGAGTAACAAACATCCATCTATGCATCCATCCATCCTCAACTTTTTGCTTTATAATATTAGTAAGAAAGAAGTAAGATAGTAAGATGTTTTATGGCACATAACACATACTTATGAGTGTGTAACAATGCACACCAAAGGAATAGTTACCAGCACTTATAGCAGTTCAACGGAAGCAATTTGCTATATGTATGATAATTCCATATTAAAGACTAGATAATAGGTACACGCGCACAATGCACATACAAAAACTCAGCTAAAAATAAGTAAACAAATAGTTACACTTACAACAGTAATTCCCCATGACGCATAGAAGAGGTAATTTTCTATTTGGCTTACATTTGTTAATACTGCTAAAAATTTTAAAGATACCTAAGAATCAATAAAAAAACTTATTTAAAATATTTATTTTTATTTGATATAACAAAAGTTCATCAATATAAGTATAAGGTCGTAGGAAAACTTGTTATGACCATAATCATACGATGATAAAAAATTAAAAAAACAGGTATTTGAACTGTTGAAGTTTATAGCTTATGGTAACTTTATTAAAATTTAAGTAGAGTGCAAAAATATAAAAATATGTTAAATAAATAGACTTGTAGATTCTCACCTATTTCAAATAAATAAAAAAAAACATTTTCTCATTTTCCAACACAAGGACATAGATAAAAAAAACACTTTGGTCGATGATAATTCTCGACTGCACTGATAATCTTAATAGCAGTTTTACTACAAATAGCTTATTTAAATAGCAGTTGAAAGTAAATCTTTACCAGTTGTTTACTATTTTTCAACAAAACATATTTCTTAAAAAATGTATTGCGTGTTACTTTTACTTCTATATTTCACAAGTGTTCGTGGTGACCATTTTGAAGATCATTATGAAAGTGATAATAAATTTCACCACGAAAAGGACGATCATTGGACTCCAGTTTTAGGACCGTATGGAGGCCGCATTAAGCAAATAAAACCTAAGGACCCTAAAGACGATGACAAGATCCACATCCAAGCAACTGGAGGATTAAAACCATACTTTCCATACCCATATACGTCTGGGCTCTACACATTCCCATATTATGCGTATGCTGACTTTGTACCTTCGATTTATTCATATCCTGATGTCAATTTTTTCTTCAAAAAAGACAGCAAAGAGAAGGATTCCATTCCGTATACAGGATATTAAGACAATAATATACATCAAAATTTATTAAGATATAGCAGAAAATTAAAATTTATGTTTAAACAAATTTTTGTAACGATTACGATTGTGTTTTAAATATTATGAGCAATATTTGCATTATGCAGTGTTATTAATATAAGAACAAAAAAATTGTAACAGAAAGTTTACCTGTGTATTATACTAAACAAATAATAATATGTTGGTCCTGATATGCCAATTCTGATTTAATATATCCCCATCTTTTGCTCATCATCTATTTACTTTTTTAAAAGTACATAGGTATGCAGGTATGTTATTAATATTTTAATAATGATTAAATAAACTGAAAGCTCTATGTTAAGTACTAAAATTGATTTACTTATAAACAGCGCACTCATAAAAAATTACTATAACTACACTCACATTATTTAATTAATATAATTAAAGAACATGCATAATCTTATCTTAATGTTGAGAAAAAATGGACTCTACTTTAATTTCTACCTCTCAATAAACATTGCTTCGAAAATCAATCAGACGCCAAGTACCAATTCATTATTGATTATTTTACAGTTTTTATTTAATTATTTCATGAGTTTTATATAATTATTATCTCAGATAAATTATTTATTTATTAAATATTTTATTTATCTGACATTATTAGAAACAAAAATTATGAAAAAAACATTGGTAAAGCCTTTCCCTTCGATGATCATCCTGGCCATGTTGCCGTGTAATAAAAAAAGATAATCAATTCTGGCGGGAAAAGCGAATGGTGGCGAATGTATTGGTGTTAAAATAAAACGAAATATTAACTACTGGGGATACCCGATATTTTTATGTAGGTAAGTCTTGTATTCATGAAAGTTTAATAATTTAATTAAAGATGACTTAATCTTGGTACTATACCTTTTATTTTGACATCACAAACAGACACTTCAATTTTATTTATTTGTATAGATGTGTAGTTAACGGAATTTGGCACGAAACTAAATGATCAATATCGAACGTTACTTACATATTTAAGTTAAAAGTTAAATTAATCAAAATTTCGAATAGGCCCCTGGAATATTTTCAAGCTTTAAAAAGTCATATCAAACTTTTTATATGCGTTATATATTTATGGTACGAATCATGTATATAAATACAGCTATTTCAAGAAAATTTCCAGACAACGAACAAAGTTAGATAAACAAGTTTTGTACTCTTATTCATTATAATCTTGATCGATTAAGTTTAATCTTAAAAAAAAAAGAAAATGTATTTGAGGATTATTTATATGTTGTGGTGTTTTATTCATTGAATCTGATTATATATAATTTTTATTTCGCCTGATAATGTTAATACAGAAATATATTTTGTAAAATAAACAAAATTAAACTACCAATTCCATTTCCTGTGTCTTTGATAAATCTTATTGTGTTATTTAAAAAAA
This sequence comes from Urbanus proteus proteus, assembly GCA_018251915.1. NCBI lineage: Eukaryota > Metazoa > Arthropoda > Insecta > Lepidoptera > Hesperiidae > Urbanus > Urbanus proteus. The sequence goes on from DWPV01006746.1 coordinate 8,415, forward strand.
TAAATGTCTCTAACTGTTCTCCAAACAAAAATTGAAATGTGTAAACTACGAATGGAAAATTTATAGTATAGATAATCTAAAGTAAAGTTGAAATAGGGAAAACCCCTTGTCGTCCATAATATGTATTCTTCTTACATCAAAGTAAATATTATCAACTCATCCTTTGAGTAAAATTTCAGCAGAATCCGTAAGAAAAATTAACAACACATCATTTTGTGTGAAAAAGTGATCCTCAAATTGTTTTACATGTTTCAAAAACATTTACCTATGTTGGAACAGTATGTAGTATTGTTACTTGTCAAGATCTCGTACATAGAAGGCTAAATAAAACACGGGTTTAACTCAGTACACAATGATAATTGCAACAGAGAGACCACATACAGTTACGAGACAATCTCACATTTATCGTTCATATCACAGTTGTATCACTATAGCATCGCCGTTGCATCGCTGTTGGAAAAGGGTGGAGTCGGGGCCAAGGTTGCTAACACATCCAGATCATGAGTTATAAAATAGTTAGGTACTGACAATTAGCATTTGATAGTATTATGATAGTCTTAACTAAAATGAATAAATGTGACATCATGAAAAATAAACAGATACTACATTCAAATACATCTCAGTAATACCGCTGTAGTATCCCTATGGAAAAAAACTAAATTAAATTGTTTTTGATGTCAGTAAAGTTGACCGTAAATCAAAAAAACAGAAACATAAAGACAGGTGAATAAGAAATTCACACCCATCAATCAACAGTCGGTAAAAACACAAGAAACCATTTTACAAGAAAAGGGATTTTAGAATAAGAGATAAGAGAAATAAGTGATAATCAAAGAGCAACGTACAGTTTAGGTCTATAAAATAATCTAGACGTCATAAAATAATCTAGTGACGATGCTATACCATTTTAAATTATATTTGAGATACGGACATGTAGAAACTTTGAGCATCCCATTTGTGGTAGCTTATTTATTAGCAGATTCGGAACAATACGTAATGTCAACTGATTGTGCTATATAAGACGGAGCTAATAAACATTGTCAAGTATAAGATACAATATCGGATTCCATCTAACCTGAATATGGCTTCATTTAAGGTAATACAATGTCTTTACATTATTATTCACGTAATTATGCCATTCCGTGTTATTGTAAACATATTAATTATATGTATGTAGTTTGGACGTAGTGTGTCCGAAAAATATAAATTGTGTGGCATAAATGGTGTCAAATATTAAATTTGAAATCTTTAATTAAGTAAGATCATATTTTGCTTAGTCGTGTTATGTAATTTAAATGCATACCTCCATTGGACTAATCTCCATGGTTATTGATTATCACTTGTGAAGATCACTCTCTATTATACGATATATACTTTTCTTAATTATTCATTCCATTACTGAAATAGAACGATTATATTACTAAACAAATTGTAATTTCTTGCAGGTTGTAATTGTATTGGCTGTGATGATGGCATTAGTTGCCAGTGCCTTTGGACAAGGATTCGGAAGAGGCGGCTACGGTGGAGGTTTTGGCCAAGGCCGCTATGGCCGGGGTGGTTTTGGCCCGGGAGGTTTCGGACAGGGAGGTTTTGGAAGAGGTTTCGGGGGAGGAGGGTTTGGAGGAGGCCCAGGAGGTTTTGGAGGTCCAGGAGGTTTTGGAGGTGGCCCAGGAGGTTTTGGTGGCGGTTATGGCAGACCTGGGGGATTCGGAAAACGTTAACTTATGTGAACTCACGTGTTTGGAAATATCAGCAAATGGATAAAATAATATCATTGGAAATTGTGATAGTTAAATATACGTAATTTTTACCACCAAATACGTTTGTTTTATTCTCTACGACTCCTTTCAAAGATTTAAACCTCATGTTAACCTAGACAGTTACAATTCTCGTACCGACTAATGACTGATAAACCACAGATAAGTTCCTACTCCTGCGGAGGACCAAGCTCTCTTCGCGGCCTTAGCGTGGACTTAGTATGACTGCGACAAATTATCAAAGGTATGTAACTTTATTTTAATATAAGTTTTTGGAAAATAAAATGATGTAAAACCCGTATATCGATTCCGGAGGCATCACAGTCACTCCTATTTCTGCCTCATGATAGTAATTTTATACGTGATCGTGTGCTGAATTGAAAGGAATTATCCGAGAAGTTAATACCTATGTTGTTTTTCATTTTTCGCGAGCAATTAACATGACAGCTCTACGTTGCTCTTTCATTTTTAAACTGCACAATAATTAAATTACTGTAAGAGTAGAATAAATAATGTGGATAATAAAATGTGGATGTCTGTATTACATTAATATCTAATTACGCTATAATAACGAAACACCTTACCAAATCATAATTTATATTTTCGTTAGAACAAATTTTACTTCAATATCAAACTATACTCGTACATGTTTTTGCTGAAACTAACAACCAGGCGCCAATAAATTATTAAGTGTTTTCTTAATTTCATATTTTATTTCTAAATTACTTCCAATTGGAAATTTTTGTACAAAATATAAGTAAATATATGTTATAGAAAAAATTCTTTATAAAACCGAATTTTATTATTAATTATTAATATAATATATTAAATGTTCCCTTCAGAAATTCATCCTGGCCGTATATTAAACAGGCCATTCTCAATAAAAAAGTAAGTTAGAAAAAAAGTATTTTTGGCAGGAAAGTTAATCTTGATTATCCTGTGGCGGTCTTGGAGTTTATTTAAACTATAGTCCGATTTATAATTAGGTGTCCAAAATGTAAACAAACAAATGTCAATGTCAAAATTCGATAGGGGAAGTCAGGGTAAGATGGAACAGATGTCATATCTCGTGAAATCGTGCACTATAGTAACCACAATATAAT
>DWPV01006747.1:0-11274 GCA_018251915.1 Urbanus proteus proteus
GAAACATTTATCGGTACGGTACCCTCCATATGCGAGTTTTACCCTCACTTTGCCGATTATTTATACGTGAGTAAAGTAAGTCGATTAATTTACGCACCGTGCCGAAATAGGCTACTTACGCAACGCAAAAGCGTGCGTAAAATGCGGGTTTAGGTCACACTGTACTATAAAATAAGTTTTTTGGTTAGTAGAAACAGACAAACTACTTGGGATCTATTAGATGTATGTAGTACTAAACCTGATTCTCATCAGACCAGACCGACCGTCATTGTCTCCACGTGATGAATACAACTGTACATCTATCTTGTGCCTCAAATAGTGCTTTAAAACTTTTGTGTTCTCGTGGTAATGACCAACAAATAAAGTTCATCGGCTATCTGCAAAACGTAAAACGAAAGGATCGTTCAGACGTACAAAAACGGCAATCGAACAGCAATCACTAACAGCCGTTGCTGCTTAAATGACATCAATAGTGTAACTCTAAACAAAGAGTTCAACAATCGATAGATTAAATTGCAAAAACTGTATCGTACCTTATTAGAACATTACGCACGTGAATCCGCATCTTACCGTGGTCTAATTTTAGATCAGTCATGATCGCACCAGAATGGAAAGTTTCATACACGGCGAGATCTGCTGAATCAATTAGTCAACTTTAACGTTACAAAGAAATGTCTCACGCAATTTTTAACACCTTTTTTATTTCATTTTTACTTGATGAGTAAGTACAAAAAAAAAACAAAAGAAAGTGACTCGTGTTGTACTACAAAGAATCTACTTCAGCTATTAATATGTAAAAAACTATAGGTTAATGTGTTCATAATAAAATAAATTATTGAATTAGTGAATCATCAATACTAATATCATAAATGCGAAAATAACTCTTGTTGGTGTAAGGGTTTTCCGTTGTTATCATTGAACACCAGTCGTTAAACATGTTCTTGTAATTTCAGTGTTAAAGTCTCTGATACTTGTTGAACACTTACACTTGACCAATTGGGTATTGGAGCAACGCAATGGAGTAGGCAGCTATTCGCTACGCCTGTTAAGTAATTATCAATAAGTTTAAACGGAAAGCGTTATGGCCAGTTGGTTGGATTCATTTGCAAAAATTTGTCTTCTAGCGATTACAAATTGTAATTAGTGGTAATAGAACTTCCTATAGTTTAACTACAACCTTCTAACACTTAAACGCTTATATCTACGCAGCCGTGCTCATGCTATATTTTGATTTGAAGAGCTTGGCAAAATACGTGTACTTATTATTATGAGGTGTTTCAGTTGGCTACATTTATCTGTAGTAACGGCGACGTGTTATCTTCTAGTCCGCTAGGTATTCTAATCTATACAAATAAATACATGTGTCTGTTTGTGATTTCAAAATAACGAATTTACTGAATGCATATGAAAGTATACACGATACGTATAACAAAAATACATTTTTTGTCTGTTTTTTTAGATGAGGTAATCTTCTTAACGGTTGGAACGATTTTGACGGGACTTTTACTGGTAGGTAGCTCAAGATCCAAAGCGTAACATGGCTACTTTAATTTTTCAAAAATTCGTTAGACCACGTTCCACGCGCATTCGCGCGTCGTCGCAGCAGGACGGGATTACAATTATGTTTAAATATGTATTCCTTTTTACTTTTTAATCGCGGGTGAAGCCGCGTGGATCAGCTATTCCTAATACAAGAATGACGTTTCTTATCGTAAACAAGAATTGAGTAAATAGTTTAAACAGTGCATTATCCGATATAGACCGTCACAGGGCTGTTGCATCGAAACCATCTGGCTGCCGTCCTTTAATTGAATCCGCGGTGAAACAACAGTGTATTCGTTTGACCGGCTGACCTTAACTCTGTAACCACACCGCGAGCCGCGAGCTCTGTTGTTATGGCTCTCGGTGGCAATGACCCTTTAATTAGATGGACCACCAGTCCGTTTTAAATCTCGATAAAATCATTAATGACGGATGAAATCACTGTAATATTCGTCGCTCGGGAGTATAAATTATGTATTTTATGTCGTAAAATTAATTTATATCTCGCCTGATTCTCTTTTATTTGTACGTTCGTAACGAATCGATTCTTCATCGGCCGATCAGTTTATTGCGTGAAATTAATGACACTGTTTTAAATGTCGCTTAACCTTGGGCACGGGTCCTACACTTATTATTTGTTTTAAATGTCACTGAAATACATAACCATTTCAGTTGATTAGATACGGTGATATAACGAATGAACGTAAAATGTACATCGGTCAGCCATCTGTCAAATAAAGTATAGATATTAATTGTCCACAACTAACATGTTTAGTGCAAACGTGGTTTGGATTGAAACTGTTGCGGGCCATTGTGCTCTCTTCGTCGTGCTTGTGTTGTATGGTGTAACGGTAAAGTACGCCATTTTTATGTGTTCTCCACGAGGAGGCACAAATGGCCGGTGCAAAATACGCGATGCTATTCTGATTTTGGGCTAGTGAGCGAGGTTGGGAAGATTTGTGCTTGGCTTATGGCTACTTTGGATACGTGTGATTATTGTTTTTCATACGTCTCAACGTTTCCAAGAGACTGTAAAATTTTGATCATCTATGTTTTAAACAATAGTTCATAGCTCCAATACGGATGTCACAAACGAATGATATTTTAGACTAATGCCGCTCTATGCTTTATTTGTGCGAACCGAAATTAACTTGAACCGAAACTAATTTGAATTCTCACCAGTATAGAGTAAGATGTCCTATAGTTTTCCATGCGTGATGAAGTCCGTACTCTGAAGTTATGTATGTCAAATTGCGGATAGAGTCATGTACGAGTACACCACATGTCCACAAATAAACAAAGCGTCAACAGTAACACTTCCTCTCTATGGATTTTGAAACAGCAACGCCCTGCAAAGGCGTGCATCATCCACAACGGTTGATATTATATTTTTAGACTCCTTTAGATTGATATGGACGTTCGTCTAAACATAAGAAGCAATAGATTTGCAAAGGCCGTTAAATTACTTAAATATTGGTTAAATCGTATTCTTTACCATTCATCAAATTTGTTTTCAACGACGACTAGAGATTATTTTATTGCGCCACTCGACATAAAAGTGCTAGGTTCAATTAATAAATCACGAAGTATTTAATAGAAAATACTGACAATTATTTGCTCTGAATATAATACAATTAATGTGGAGATACAAATTTAAAATGTGACAAAGTTTACGCATACTTTACGTTTTAATATTAAATATTTTAATCGTGGTTTTATTCACACTGCCACTAAACCACAATATTTTGCAGTCGCTTATATGACCATGCAGTGGTGCTAATGTCTTTTCGGTTCATTGCATCACGTCCGTTATTACTTTATAACTTGTTTCATATTTATATGAAACTGGATATTACTTTATGCACAGGAAAACAGATTTTAAATGGTGTATTTATTGTTATATCGGTCTCATATTAAAATAGATATATATTGATTGAGTTCTTCACACAGAGTTATTCCTTATTGCAACAGTATACACTCCTGTGTTTTGGATTCACAAAAGTTAGAAATACTTGACAGTTCTTCTTTGCTTAGCCCTCAAGGACGGAAACGAATCTGTGACCGATCTCAAGTGTGTCTTATCCTATTTAGGGTTTAGTGGCAATTAATCTCTATAACATTTAGCAAATGAATTTACATCCTCCATCCTCATTTTGGATTAGTGCATTGTGGGGAAGTATTCTGTCCCAATTAAGCTCGTTCCGACTACGGGTAGGGCCGTATGCCGTATGTATTATGCAGCTTACTTAAGTTGTCACTATTAAGTGATATGTATTATCATCCCTTATTTACAGTGAAGTATGAAGAAAATATAGAAACTATGATATAAAACATAAACGAGAACCGTCGATAAATGATATAAAACTAAGAGTTATTCTTGAAAGAAATGAAACCTTGAAATGTTGTATAATTGCAGGCCAAACGATTAATAAATAATTATTCACGTCATCGGCATTGTTTACAACATTATCATTTGTTTGTTCACAGACTGCGTCTATTTCGAGACGTCGTCGACGTCTCCGTACCAAATCCGGCGGATAGAGGAACTGAACAAGACGGCAACAGGCAACGTGGAAGCGAAAGTCATGTGCTTCTACAGGAGGCGGGACCTGCCCAATCCGCTCATACAATTAGCTGATAAGCATCAAAGTGAGTAAACATTGCATGATAGTACGGTAAGATTTAAACTTCCTTCAGATTAAGTGTAGTGTGTAGTGATTCGGTTGCGGCAGCAAAAAAACGTCACACATTTTTTTTATTTAACAGTAATTGGTCACATAGCTAGAGGGACAAGAATCCTTCGTTATAAATCATTATGTAATAAATTTATCTTTAGTTTATGCGTTGTTGTTATCGTTGTTGTTGACTTCGCATTAAATTACATATAAACCTTCTTCTTCGATCACTATAACTATTAAAAAGAACCGCATCAAAATCCGTTGCGTAGTTTTAAAGATCTAAGGGTACATAGGGACAAACAGCCGAAAGCGACTTTGTTTTATACTATGTAGTGATGCATTGCTGCTCCGATAACTAAGTAGGAGAGCCTCGTGAGTTTCTCACTATTACTTATTTACTTATACTCCCTGCAAACCAAATAGTTAACACATATTATGAGGTGTCGCGATTTTTTGGTTGAGAACTTTTCAACCGGCCCTTATGTAGGGCGATGATGCAGCCGCTATTGACGGTGTACTGCCACTCTTACCAGGCAATGTGGACATAAGTGATCCAATTTAATCGAATATATCCGGAAGGACTTCTCCGTTATTTAAAGTTGGTAACACATGATCGTGACTGGCAGAGACCACTTTAACATCAGCCGCAATGAATTGTCATTTGCAACTTGAAGTTCGTGCCCCAAGCCCGACGCCGACGCCTGACGTAGCCAATCTCGATAACGCTCGCGCCTAGTATGGCGGGAGATACGATAACTAGATAGGTGTGTATTTCAGGTGCACAACTACATTGACCATTGAATAATTACCACTTCCAATCAGCAATAGACATATAAAGCGTATTTCAATAACGTATAACCTTAGTGTTAATTTGAAGTAATCTTAAAAAAAAATTGGCTATAAGGTGTCTGAAACCATTATCGGGTACGGGTCTGAGTCTGTCTGTATAGGGCAGATCTGAAAGCTCAACCACTGCTGTAGGATTGTTGGAGATCTCTTAAAAACCGTTGAAGATATCGATACACACTACGTGTCATTTAATTATCCGTTAATCCAATATATAAAGGAGAATAATCTCATTTGGTATTTTATTAATAGACAAGCTGAACACATACAGCCGTGTAGTGAGTATTTTCAATATGTAGGAAATGTGTTGAGTTAATAATCTGCAATTGGCGGCTGCGTCACGCAGACCCATGTAGCTAAACGCGTGTTTGATTCTTTTCTATAAATAGACGATTATCCTATATTAAGAGTGGCCACGAGGAACTAATACTCGCCGCAGATGTATGAAAACCGTTTAGTGTTGTAATAATATGTGTGTGTATTATGTCGGTACATTCCGTTATTTTTAATCCACTTTTATTGTATTGCTTTTGAAGTCGCTAAATAATTTTCGTTTGTCATTTTGTTCTAATTTTGGTTTGTAAAAGGCGAAAGTTATTATGAAATTTCAATATTATAGGCCTTTTAAAAACCACGAAGAAATAAAAAATAATAGAACACAAGAACATTACCGGTTCACAGTGTTTACGTAGTTAAATTTTAATTTCGTTGCTTAAGATTACATTTTGTTTTATTAATACTTTTGGTAGGTATTATCAAAGTTAACTTACTTAGCCGAGAAATTCACATCGGATTCATTGTCAACTTAGTATTATCTTATGCGGTTGATCATTAGAAACTACTACTGACCATAGTGTTAACGTGTGTTAATGAAAAAATAGTGATCATTTCAAGACATGTCAGTAGACTCCACCCTTCATACAGAACATTTCCTTGCGATGTTTTCTTTCACTATTACCACAGAGAAGTAATTTTAACCGTGTATTGTTACACTATTACTCGTCAAACGTATTGGCAAAGACGACTTTCGTTTGTAATGTACAATAATAATCGTCTTTATCCAATTTGTCAGTTACAGTTTTCAGGGCGACGTGTAAAATAAGTAATTGTACAACAGTAGATTAACATCCGCACCCGTCTCATGTCGCCCTTGCAAATTATGACAATGGCTAATTGTGTACCGCCATAGTGGCGTAGTACGCTTCAATGAAACCATTCTGGAGGGGTCCGGTATGGTCTTTCGTAACTGTTATTAGATTGTTATCCATACATATAATAGAATTGGAGTGTCCGTTTGGATTGTTTTTTTTTCAAATCATAAAAATGACCACGCATGCTGCCAACATGACCTTAATATGCTTGTGGACATGTGTAACCAACTCTGTGTAGATTTTGAAGTCTATCACAGATGCGTCGCTACTTTGGATGGTTCAGTTACGACAGAACGCTACAAAAGGCGGCAATGATGACGTTAACGGCATATAATAGAGTTTTAATGCGTTTCAAATTATTAAGTTTTGTGATATACAACCCTTAAATATATTTTTGTCCATCTTCCTTATCTCTTAAATCGCTTGTAATATACCTAGGCAACTTTCATGAGGTACACAATGCCTTCAACACATTACCTACCTAAGTTACATAGATACAGGTTTCCCGTAAGTAATATTATTTATAGTGCATTTACATTATAAGCTGACTTGCACTGAAGAAGTTTCCCGATTTCAACATTAATACATACCAGGAAAATCCTCCTCATAGCACCACACAGAAAACCTTGTATCGATAAAGTGCGAAGTATTATTAATACTTATTTATCAATTATGTCAACGTTGTCGCAGAAATCGCGGTTTACATAACTGTAGATCGTACAAAGTCGCGAGCAGAAGCTTTTCATTACATAGTCGTCGCATTAAGCCGTTGTGACTGTAGGCGCCTTGCACGTGAAAGTTATACATAAGATGATCGCGTTTTACATAGCATCAACACTTAACTTGCCAGTTAACAAAGGTAAGCATAATTATAGGCACACGTTAGTTGTTCGCGGAGGCCATTACCTCATTTCCAAGAACGTACAACTTTGACTACAGCTAGACAATTGTGTCGACGCTTGGGTACTATGAAATTGATCAAGATAAACATCGAACTCGTAAACCCACGTGAACTCGATCCAACGTCTCAACGTGGCTATAAAGGCGGGGTGGGGTCACGCGAACACGCAAATGCGACGATCCCCGACGATAAGTGCGACTACCAGCTTTACTAATTTTTTTATAGGTATAGAAATAGCAAATGAACGTCCAGTCAACCAGGGGCCTTATTCGCTATGACTATGTAGATGGTTATGTGGCGCAGTCGCGTTATGTTACAACCTAAAATCCCACAGTTAGATTTGCATGAATTTGCGAATGCGAATTTTGCAGTTCAATTGCTTATTTTACTAAATTAACAAATTTTAATTATTTGCGGATACATGTACGTAAATAGTCAATCTTAAATACTTTTTATTTAAGTAAAATGACTTTCTTTAAGTCTCTGCCAAATTTCATAACCGCGGAGGGGCGACAAGCTTGTTTTGAATAATCAAAATAACTTACTTTCAGTTAGCGCGTTTTGGTACACGTGCGTGAAACCCTGTAACAGGCTTATGACAATCAGTGTAAAGAGAGTAAATAATTCAAACTAATAATAATTTCTAAATCCGGTTTTAAGTTTTCAGGAAAATCTGATTCATTTGATCAGCCCTTATTTCCTGCGGTGTTTAATTTATAGTATTTTTAGTATTGCAAGTTACGATATCACACGTGTCAACGTGGAACGTGGAATCTCCTGTGTAGAAGCGGATAAGAATCGTAACCTGCTCGGCAGTAGCTGGTTACGTCTATAGTGTGTAATCAAGGTGGGATAGATTACATTAGGTCAGCCTTGAGAGTGTTCTACCCCTGAGAGCTAATTTAGAAGGCCTTATTCATTTTAATTTGGAACTCTATTACTTACAGCCATACATCATAACATAAAGTATAACAGTTATTAGGTAGAAATGGGGATGGCGGTGATGCCACCTCAGTCGAACCACAAAGGGTTCTACCTTCAAAACTACTTTGCATAGACCTTGGCCACCATCTTTCCGTCGACGCGGAATGTTCGAGAACGCGAAATATTTTATTATTGCATCACAGTATCACACCACGAACCACGGGTTGAACTCTCGAAGGTTGCACATGCATACTGTTACGTTCTAATATTAGAGTGACTGTTAACTTTAGTTCTGCACCTTCATTTTGTGTTTTAACTAAATGAAGTTTGTTTTCGTTTACTGAATTAGTTATATTGTTATACTGATTATAAGATGAAAGAACTCTCTGGGGGTCAGGTCGATTTTGGTGGTACTTCCTATACTCTGATCTCTGACTGTTAGCAGCGAGTCATCAATGTATATGTAATTACAGGATTTATATATTATATATCGTTTAGTCATTTCGTCTCTCAGTCTTGATGTGTCTTGACAAATAGAAGATAGGTATCTTGGCCAAAACTATTGGCTTCCTAGAAACCGTCGTATGTTCCACCTTTAGCCACGGACCTCTGATCAGAACTGGGATAAGCCTGGACCGCGTATGAAATTAGGCTACTAGCCGTCACCCAACATTATCTCTATCGCAACGACGTTGCTTAACATTGTATATCGGTTAAGTTATGGTCTACACAATCCGCGAGCTTTATACGCGCTTTTTGTGACAGAACGGTTAGGACATATGTATGCTCGCAATAAAGCTATAAGCGCTCCGTTAAATATTTTATGGGTGCTAATTATACCATATTTCAACCACGTACTCATCGACATGGCATATCGAGGCGCTTTATGCGGACACGGGACAGCTGTTCATCGAAGGTGTGTCCATTTGACATTGAAATAATTAAACGCAGCTGTCGTTTTTCGATGCTCAAATATAAACTTTGGTACACAACCTTTCGTGTAAAATGTATACGACTTCCCGAAGTTCCATAAAATGTCGAGAAGTATGCTAAGTGCTGTTTTGAATCAATCTTTATTTTATTTGTCGCTATTAGTAGGTATTTGAAAGGGACTAGGATTATATCATTTAGGTGCAAGAAGACAGACAGTTACAGTCACTTCTAGATCTTTACTCAAAATATTTAGATTACCCTGAAATATTGGCTCTCACCGAGAATCGAACATGAAATAATTGATTCAGTGGCGTTAAAATTAGGAATCAATTTGTAAACATCACTATAAGGGATGAATCATAGACTAACGGAAACATTTTAACATGCTGACTACATTAACTTATCAAGAAGATAAATAAAACTAACGAAGCAAATTTAATTATAACTTGATAATTAACATCACAGTCCAACTTTTCCAACTACTTATTACTGAGCTCTTCATGATTAAGCGCCGGATTTGAAAGCGCCAGGTTGCGCACACTCGCCCGGCATCGAGCTGGCGACTTTAATCAATTCTAATTAAAACCGAAACATTCATCCCATCGACTTTCATTAGACGACCCTCCGGTTGAATAGCGTTATTTACACGAAACTTCGTAGACGCGAAACCTGCATGCATTACGCGACTGAGCCGCTGACTCGGTTTTGTTCCGTTATTCCCTTAAAACATTTAAAACGTAACGTTTAGTATGCTATTATCAGATATGCTTAACTTACGAATATATTGATTTTTAACTATGTAACTACGTTTTAATACATGTAGAGCACCTATGTGTATTAATGGTTTAAATGTGACTGTTGACAATTTTTATACGTTAATAAAGCTCAACCATGGTTTCTTAGACGCTCAAAAAGATCACTGTCATAATCAATAGTTTAGTAGTTCCCGTCAATATTAATTTATATGATAGAGCATAGATATGATATACTTTCAAACGTATAATGTAGTAAATCCCACACATACATACATACTACAAAACAAAATACATACTACAAAACCTGTTAATTTGTTCATTTTATATCGTGTGGGGTGGTATCTACATTGTCGTACAGAACTCTCAAGTGATAGTCGGGGTACCAATATAATATGTATTTTGCATAGATCTATGTAGATCATAGATAGATATATATTATTTCGTTTTGTTTAAGAAACTTAATTGTAAGTGATAAAGTCACTTTGATAAAAAACATAAAATTGTAATTATGTTCAGTTACAAACATAATTATAATATTGATACGTTGACACAGTCGGGCGCGAGTCAACTCGTTTAACCGGTTTAATTTTTAAATTGAACTGAATTTTGATAGGCTCCTAATAAGCAATGAATAGAATAATTAACTGAATCAAATTTTGCTTATAATGGTTATAATCATTGTGAGTAAAATACTTCTTGACTTAAGTTGATTAGGGCTTTCATTCCTTACGATGTATTCTTTTAGGTATAATTCAATAGAAAATATATCTACCAAGTTGGTAGTCGAATAAAAGAGCGCGTCCTATAATCCTGTATTCAACAACTCTAAGCTAGGTGTGCAATTTCAGCCAAAAAGTCCGACAATTAAATTTCCCTATCCAGCTACAGTTTTTAATTTCTACGTTTTCGTAATAATACTCTTGCGGTATACATATGTCTTTAAGTTATAATAGACTTGTTAATACATAGATATGTATGCTTTTAGTTTTAACAGGAGGCATAGTTTTAAACTGATCATACATACATACTTAAACCGTATTTATAAACATAAATGTCATTGTTGTATAAGTAACGCACTTACGCACTTACGCACTTTGCTGTAATCTAGCCTGTGTACCTACACTAGAAGTTCAGTTGTACACTTCAAATTGTCCGATGGATATTAATTCATTTTCAAATTTATGAGTACCTATCTACATTTTAGTTCATAAGGTTAATTAATAACTCCTTATAGAATAAAATGCTCAATTAACTGTTTAAATAAACAAATTATATAAAACATAGGACAAAAAGCGGACGTTACTAAGCGAAATATTTAATTATTTATTACAATATAATGTAGGTATATGACGTGTCGATTACAATGAGGAAAATGTGTTCCGTTTTAATCAAATCTACTTGCTCGCTTACCACTAAGATAAATAACAGGTTAGCTAAAATTAAACTCGCCAATTATAATGCTCACGAATCATATAGATTTGTATAATTGTCCTCTTCTATATTTTAAAGTAATTTAAAACATTTTAATTTGACGCTTTCTACAC
>DWPV01006748.1:0-11274 GCA_018251915.1 Urbanus proteus proteus
AAGTCGCTGATTAAAAGGCAAACACAGGTTCGCGCGTCTGAAGTATGGAGCGGGCATATCTACGGTATGTATCTATACTAAATACCAAGAAAAAATTACCTACCTAAGTTAATGATTTTTATATAATACTTTTGTATTTTTCATAAAATACTAAAAACTATTTTTACACTCATAGCCCCACATCAGGATTTTCTTTTGTGTCGTGGGTCATGGATGGGTTGATCATTTGGATATCTGTCTGACCGGGGATCGAACCCGGAACCCATTACGTATTAGACTGGTAAAGTAAGATTGAAGTACACCAGCCTACAATCTACCTGAGAGTGATTACCTTCCATGAACAATCGCAACCAACTATATAATAAAGTCTAGCAAAATATTCCAAAAAAACTATGACTAAATCGCGCGAAAAGCTTTTAAAAACAATTTATATCGCCATTTAAGTCTTGATAAACAAACAAGTCAATACATGTTACCTTCGGTCAGTGGATGCGGTGAACGCTTATGAGTTATTTTTATCCCTTCCGCTATCTGTAGCAAGTAAACATCGGGTACGGTGCACGGTGCAAGCTTGTTGAATGTATCACAATGTCGTTCTGATTATTTTAGCCTAAAATCGATATTGCGTTGCTCGGAGAGTAAAGGACATTTAGACGTGTTTGTAGTACTTTTTTATTTCTCTGCTTGTAGACTGTAATACGTCTGTATAATCCTGTTGCCTATAGATATAATATTGCATCTGCATTTACTTTTCAGTAATTTATGCGTAAAGATATGACGACCGTTGTGCAAAGTAGGTAGTTACCACTTTTAAACAGGAAATCATAAGGGTAAGTGAATCTATAAAAGATAGAAATAAAATAAAATATAATTTAAGTTTAATTTAAAATTTAAAAATTGTAGTGAATGTTCAAAAGTTAATACGAAAATACGGATTTCGTGATCAGAGAGTTGTCCTAGTAGGTACCTATATGTGCAGCTATCCTGAAGAATAAACGGTTAAATCTGTCGAATAGCCTATATGTATAACTCTAAAAACACCCCGTGAATTATGCAATTAAGTTCTATTTAGAAGATTCCGTTTATATAATTTAACCCAGGATAAAGTGGGTTAAACTATATAAACTTAAGTTCTGTTATTTATTTGAATTGTTAACAATAAAAGAGAATAGTTAACAGTTTAAACATAACAGAGATGCATTATTTTACGTAACTAAAAGAGATCCGTTCCAAAAAGTCATACTTACCTAACAACAGTCCATTTAAGATTATAAACCAGCTACGTTATCACCGAAAGAGAACATTTCAGAATGAAATTCGTAAGAAATTGCACGCACCTAACTCGACGTGAAACTTGGAGAAAGCACTCCCAACATTGAAGTAACAGTTAATACGATAACAAATACAAGATAGGAGACATAACAAGTCAAGTTTTGTTTCGCGCGTCAGTGGCGATCCCTTCGCTAACTGAATAACAACAATAAGAGAAAGCCTGTCTGCCGGTGGAAGTGAGGCTAGGGTTACCATAAGCTTTGAGATAACTATTTTGTTTCTTCGGGATAATTTTTACCGTGAAATTTATAGAACATAACACTTTATGCTGCTGTTTAAAGAATAACAATCTTGGGAGAGCGCAACAGACATCATGGAACATACAAAAATCTACTCTATCTATATATCTAATCTACACTATATCTATCTATCTAAATCAACTCGACGAATGAAATACATATTTAAAAAATAGAGGTTGATAACTATGTCAATAGAAATGTAAAGATTAAAACGGGATTATGTTTTCATAACGTAGAATTTTTTCTCGAAATATTTTGTGCGTTATGGTGCTTACATTTAAGCACTGGTTGGTTTTGCATAAAATAAGACAAATATCCGAAGAAAAGAAAAAGTGCAGTACCCCTAATGCAGGCTAACTCCGTACCAATCTAATAAGGAATCGGCCGATAAGGAAAATGTTTCATTGACAAAGAATAAACAGACTGCTCAATTTTGTTCCTCGGATAAACGTAATAAACGAACGCAATTACTACTTGTGATAAATAAAGGACAAATGACAGCTATGGAATATTTCATTGGCTTCCATCCGTGACTATTGGCCTCTTAAGGCAGGTGCACATTATGACAGGCCGCATCGCAACGCATCGCAACACAAAAATCCGCCTATATCATTAAGGTAAATCTCGTACGAACCATCATTCTCTATAGGCAAGCCGTATCGCAACGTCAATCAACACGATTCATACAAGATGCGATGCGCTGCGGTCTGCCCCGGCAATAGTGTGCGCCAAGCTTTATAAGAATTGGCCACAAATGTTCCTGTGTTATTTTACCTCACATGACTTATTTCGCAGACTCGGAGAAGTATTCTATGAGTATTCTTATATTTGAGTATCAGTCATTAGTCTCTATGTATATTGGTCGTGCGATCGGGCGAATCTCAGGATAAAATAATGCTTTATCTTTTATTATGTCGATATTAGCTATTTTACATTCCGCTCCATCTATGCAGATAGTAGAAATAATTACCCAGTAATCATCGACTTTATTGCAATGATTTCCAATATGCTGGTTTCATGACTATCATAATTATAAAAACCATATTTGTTAATAATAATTTGTAGGTACAAAACTAAAATTTTACCGGATGATAGATTTCAAAGGTCGTAAAACTAAGCGTTGATTAAAGTAATTTTTTTCTTAAAATGTTGTAAACCTGATACAATAGTTAATTTCAGTATCCATAATCTTTTGTCTGTATTCCCCTCAGGTACTGTAAGCTCAATCCACAAATTCATTTGTTTAAAGGCTACTGATAATTCACAATTGGCTCAGTCAATCAGAAGAAATACGATTCTTCAGGACAATGAGCTCCCGATATCCATTCGCTTAGTTCATAATTTTATTCATAGGACTTTTGAAAGTTCCTTTATTCAATTTGCTGTGATTTATGTCTGAATATAGACAGACAGTAAAGTGGACCGATCTCAAATTTAATAGCACCGAAATACAATATTTATAGAATCGATTTGCCGCAATTTAAAAATGGGTATGATTAATTACAATTGTACCCATTAATACAATTAGTAATTCATTGTATTAATAGCGAAGATGCCAGGTTATAGAACGAGTATTCTTCGTTACGAGAGATACCACTGCCACACAATACATGTTCCTAGCGAGAAATTGTTCTTGTGTTTTGTTGGAAGAAAATGCGGCACATATAGCATGACCACGCCGTCATCACGCTCATCGCTAGCTTCAAGAGTAAAAAATGGTGGGTTTTAAGGTGGTAGAATCCTTTATGTTACCACTTCCACGGCACCACGGCATTGTGTACCTACTTTTGGAAGCGAGAGAGATGCGTCACAAGCCGAACATTTAGGCCGATCGTGCATCTCTATCGCTTGCTACGCGCTCTCGTTTACACACTCGGCTCAGGTGGAACGTGACAAAAGCTCGGCTTAGGCGGAATATAACAATGAGTCATGCTTTGTCATGCGTGCAAATAGAGATCATTGATTTATAAGACCATATCACGTCAAATACTTCTGCAGCCGTAACATACATAAGAGAAGTCCGACGCTTAGCACTTCAAAACTCAAAAAATATGAACACATTTTCAACAAAATACATACGTAAACATCAAATACAATCAACGATCGGGCTATCCCTATGTCGTTTGATTTGGTTATTGTCGACAATGAGATTACACCGCCGAACAAGCGACTTCGCTAACAAGGTTATACGGCAAAACGAGTTGCTAGTCAAATACAGAACGAATACAGTTTTCACGTTCCATTGTACAAAATATATCCATTTTAGAATTGTTCAAACTATATAACTCATTCATGACTGCAGTTGTTCAGTGATAGACAAACATACCTGCCCTGGACGTACAAGACAGAATAAAGTCAATAGTACCAGTACCAGACCTGGTGTACTATAAAATGAATAACAGTAGGAAGTTCAGATGAAAAATAGAAAATATTTTCAACTTACTTCGATTTAAACCGGTGGGTATTTCATATTTTGCAGTGCGAAAGTAACGCCTTTTTAAACTTCTAATGTTACCGTAAGCCGATGTTTATAAAGTTACCAATTATGAGTCGAAGCATAAGGAGAGTATATAAGGATATGAGCTGTAGAAATACACTTAAACATACAAATAAATGTCGTAAAAACAAACGAATTAGGAACCTCTTCTTTTAAAGTTCGCTAATAAATCGTGGGTTCTAACAAGAACGGTCTAAATACGCCTCTGCGAGCGCTCGATGCTCCGTTGTACAAAGCGCGTCTAATTAGCTGACACAACATTATTCGTTTTCTTTTTTTATTCAATTTAAAAATTTTTCGTATTCTGAAAACATTCCAATGTAATCCAAAATTTCGGCGTACAAACTGAATGCAAATCGCTACGGACACTTTTACGAGAACTGTGGAAATATTTCAGATGCTTTCTCCGAATTATGAGTACGAAATAGCAATTTAATTCAAGGTAAAGGATAAAGTCTTCGACTGCTTTAGTACTAGACTACAAATAGGTTTAAGATAAAAAGTACAATGCTTTATCACCACCTCGTAACCTTAATGTTTGGTGTTCCTATTGGAAATGAATAGGAACTTAATTCTTAGCGATAGATGGATATACCTACAAGAACTTGGCTCGTGAGATAATTTATCATGTCATATCACAGGGTAGGAGTGAAATTAATTTAATATATGAAATAATAAATACATACAGTAAGTAATATGTCGGTTCTATATCTATGTTAAGATATTACCAAAATATAAATTACATTTCATTTTACATGTCAATAAAACAGAGTGTTGGAATAGAAACCATTACGTAAATTACATATAACTTGAGGGAAGGTGTGAGTTCAGATTGGAATACCTAGTAGACGTAGCATACTAGTACGCAGCTTACGTAGGATTACTTACGTTCTGTAGAGCGAAGCTTTCATGTCCGGTGTGATATATTCGGACTTGCAATCTGCATTAACTTCCACAGGAACGAAAACGTGAGTGAAATTAATGTTTTGTTGGTCATATTTTGACGTTTCGTGTGGTGCGACTGTCTCCATAATGGTTTGCTACGCCAAGAATTCGCTTACCATCTTTCCCGTAAATGCCATAAAATTATAAAAAAGCTAGAAATTTAAATAATAATTAAAAATTCGGGATGTTTTTTTCAAAAACAAATTGATAGACATAGAAACGAAATGGATTGTTTTATATGCCTTTCAATGGGTAGTACATTAGATAATAGTTTTAAAAAAAATATTTTTTAAAAACTACCTGTTCTTAATATAAAAACTAAGGAAGGCCACAATGCTCTAATCGATGTTTTTAAAATGGAACCATAAGTTATGTATGTAGCTGAAAGTTACGATACAGTGGGCATCTCTAGTTCGATGTTAAAGATAACTATAGTAGAATCACGGAGAGTTATCCGGATCGATTAAAAGCAGTAGTAGGCCGGATAATCGAAAATCCGGATAATCGATTTCAATCAAATCAAAAATTAATACGTCATTTATACAAAACAATATAACTAATATACGTACTACAACTATAATGAACAAATAATGTCAATTTTACAATTTCATTTTAGTTTAAAATAACTTGTTATTGATTTTTGACGATCTTTTCATTTCAGCCAAGTCCCGGATGCGCTTCACTTGTAACAATTGTTAGGGATCCCATTTCTTCCTCCTTTCAAATCACTTAGAAGCTATACCTAGAACTTCAAAAGCTTTTGCGTGAAATGACTGAAAGTGAGGATGTATATCTGTCCTAGATATACCACTTCTTCATCTTCATTCCAGTAACTATTTTAGTCATCAATGATTTCTCCATCAGTACAAACTGGAATCCAGGGTTTCATTATCGCAGTCCAGCCACACTCTTTGAAATTTTAAAACAAATGAGAGAAAGAGTACTAAATATTCGGAGGCGCTTTTAAATTCGTCTTAACGTAGCTTTTTGCTCGAAAAAATTTTTTTAATCAGTATTTAGGCCGTGACGCGAGTCCGGATAATCGGGTATAGTAGGATTACTGTACTCATAATTCAATCGCCTAAGGGCTCAAAGTTCTAATAACTGGGATCGAAATGTTCATCATCTGTTAGTAACAGTCATAAATCAAATACTAAGCTAGCGTCGCTTGCAAGATTTGAGTTGAGTCAAATATTAATTTACGTCAGCATAAAAAAATTGCTACGATATTTTTGACAACATTCATCAACATATACAAGATATAATATCTTCTCATCATCTTTTCTGGCCTCTAAATACCTAAATGAATAAAAAAATATTCCAATAAATATTAAATAAGCTGAATTAATCTCCATTAAAACTGATGAACAGTAACAACAATATATCCCTTTATAGAAACATCTCAACATTTCAACAGACGGCAATGAATACCAACCATAAACCGGGCTTCAGCGGACCGCAATAAACAAAGATATTAACGCACGCTTATAAATAGTCCGTTTCCTTTATGTGCTTCCAGTGCGTTGTTTCACAGCTGATGTGTAATCCAGTTCTGTATTAAACTGCTGGGAGACGACTTAAGTACGCGAGTCCCAACGCTACTCGCAAGCAACGTAAATTTTATCTCGAGAACGGAAGAGGAAATTTTCGTTTACGCCAATAGGAATGAAGTATAGTTTTTTAATATTATTCAACGGCTATTATTATGTGTATCAAACGTATGGAATAATTATTTACGTTGCATTCATTCTTAGGTTGAGAAGAGATAGAAATTAACATTTTAATAAACGGGGTGAGATAAAAGATTTTAGGAGAGACTTCCAATAGGCACAAAAAGTAATCCTATTCTAATATCCTTCTAATCAAGTTCCGGTCACTGTACCAGTCTAACAAATAATGGGTTCCGGATGCGTTCCCCGGCCAGACATATCGGAACGATGAATTTAGATTTATTTCTGGTAATTGTCTAAAATTAATCTAACCAAGGCCTAGAAATTCGATACCCGTGCTAAAGGCAGGAATATGGCAGTGACCATCGAAGCCAAACGAAGAAATTTTCTGAATGAAATACATGTTGTGTAACATACTAATAACTGAAAACAACAAAAACATTTCTACAATATTGTAATTTACAATGTAAATTCATATTACAATTACATACATTTTTCACACGCGAAACCAACTAGTGGTTTGTTCATAATTAAAGACTTGCCCTTATTCATTCTCTTACAAAAGGCCGTAAAATTAAACCTGCATATTACACGTCCTCCATTTCTATACGATACGTGCTCGACGTCATAAATTAGGTGTACAAAAAGGGAACATTATGAAGCACAACGCCAAAGGTCTATTTTTTTCATTATTCCCTTCTCTCTCCACTACGAACATTACTATAGGTACAGAAATTGTTTTCGGCTGCCAGCGAAAATATTTACTGAGAACTGTTCTTATAACTGTTTATTACAAGTGGCGGAAACCTTTGTAGACTTATTGTAAGGAGTTATTCGTCTTAAATCAATTAAAATATCTGTTTTATCTATGTATATGTGTCCCTGTGATTTCGTCCGCGTGGATTTTCAAAAGCTAAATATTTGCGACTAGCATATATATATATTTTAAGCAACTTAGTGGTAATAATTTGATGATGCGTTATAATATTCCATAGATAAATTAAGGATAGGGTTAGTATTAGTAGTAGTATAGTTTTCTCTGTAAATAAAAAATATTTTACATATCGAATTCCAGTAACGAAATATTTTTTTACGATATTTCAGACTAATTACATCCCCCTCTTTTTGTTGACGAGGAGAAAACCTTCAAAAGGTACCCAACACCTCAGGAGTGACGCCGGGGCCCCCTTTTAGTTGCCTATTACGACAGACAGGGGGTACTGTACCCCTATTCTGGCCCCGGAACTACAGAGACACCCATTACATTCCTTAGGAAGTCGATATTGAATTAATAATCAATAGTCTATAAAAAATATACAAAGAATTAAATAATGAATCCTAGTCCTATAGTCCTATTAAAGTTTTATGACTAGAAATGAACCAACCCTAGATGTCTGTGGGATGAACCCTGTAGTAGTATGGAAAAGAAAGAAACAAACATTTTTATATAAAAATGGATATAAATGTAAAAAAATATTCTATCGACCTCGTTTAGGAGAATTTGATAAAGAGAGGAGGTACCTACATTATGTTATTTGAGGAGGTCTCATTAAATTTTTCACAAGGAAATATTTGGTGGTCTTTAAGAAAAACGTAGATAAATTTATTTATGAACCGCGCCCGCGGGGATAACTAGGGAGCCATTTTGACGTCACTCGTTACAAATACACGAGGAATTTTATATTTTGTTCGTGGAGAGCTTATGAAAATAATTAGAATAACTTACTTGTTAATAAAAGAGGGCAATGCCTTAATTAATTAATAAATTGCTTTTAGTTAACCTGACAACTCTTACCTAAAAATTCCTGTTGAAAAATGGGTACAGTGTATTTTTATTATTGTATTGTTATATATTAAATATTTTTGTACTTACTTGGAATATAAATTTTCATTGTATAAACTTAAATTGTATGCCCGATATGAGATATATTTAATTATTGAGAGCACCTACTGACTAGCAAATACCGGTAAACGTATATATTTATATCTTAGTAGTTACATTTATCAGTCAACAAATTAACCTTTACAAGTCCAATAACGGAGATAAGCTTTTTTAAGTCATTGAAAATCAAGCAAACTTTCAATCTAATTATAAGCAGACAATATCTGTTTTCCACCAACTATAAGGTCTTTTAACAAAAGCCTAAACATAACCTTTTAAAGAATTCTGGAACTAAATATATAAACAATACTAATGTACAAATGTTAATACAAACTTGACAGGAGAAATAATAGAAGAGACATAATTTTGGCGATATAAAAATGAGAAGAACAGTAATGTGCCCACATGTTATAACGTAGTAGCGAGATAACGGAAACTAATACCTCGGTTTCGCAAACAATACTCATAAAACTATTCGCAAATATTATTTGCTTTCAGTCTCTGGTTTGTGGACATTATTTTGTCCTTTGTTTTAGTGTTGCCAGGTCGGGGTTTTCCCTATAAATGTAAGGGAGGAAGTTTTATTTACGGGGTTTTTAGTGTGTTAAAAAGGTATTTTTTTGCGATCAAATCCCATGTCTGTTTATTACAACAGATTGCGTATTCTAGGCAACATCATATTTTGTCGCTGTTAAATTCCATGTTTATTCAAAATTCTATTCAATCGATTTTTGGAGATTAAATAGATTTGTATTTTTTTCAATGTTTCAGAGAGATATTTTTTAATTAGGTAAGGTAGGTAATTTTAATTACATTAAAGTCACAAAGCATATTTATCCATTTTATTCATGTTTTTATATTACGTAAAAAAGCTTCTATTTACCTATGCATTGTAACAATATTTTTTCTTATCGAATTTTCCGATCCGGAACGGGGTTTAACAGAGAATAATATTTATGTGACACATAATTTACATACAAAATTACGTTATGCTTATTCTAAAAACATTGCAATTTGCTGTCTCTATTTTGACCTCCACTTACAGTGGAATTACTTTATTCTTAATATTTGTATTTATTCAACAATCACGTAAGTAAACATTTATATGTTACTGTAAAATCCCGAATGCCGATAAAAGTCCGAATTTTATAATAACAATATTTTTTCGGGCATTTTTCAATTGACTTTGGCAGTCAGATTTACCAAGGTTTTACCATTGATGATTTTCGGAATTTCACCGTTTAGAGTTGGTAAATCCAAAGAATTACTGGTAAGTTTTTGAGTTTACCACCTTTGAAGATTTACAACAAAATATACCATTTAAATATACCAATTGAATGATTAAATGATTAAATTATATCTTATATTAAAAGCATTTAAGTGAAAACCCAACCACATTTCAGGGTTTCTCAGTCGCCTAGCCTAAGTCTACTTGAACTGAGTTATGTAATCTACAGTTAATTGCAAATGAGATTCTGTCCTACTTAATTATATAGCACGTCGTTCATAACAGCGTTATACTATTAAGATAGAGCGCTTATGATTATAATACTTGCAAGTTGATGTAACCTTAGTTTCTTATTACTATTTTGTAACAAGATTATTATACGTACGATGTCGATCATTCATCTCTCGAAAGAATTCTTTAAAGGGTGATGGAGTTCTTTGACTTCGCCGGCACAATCGCCATATCCTTACCTTATAAATGTCATATGCGCTGCTGTGTACTGATTCGAAGAACGTGGTCAGGAAGTCATTCTATTATGCGGGGAATTCTAGCTTAGTTTTTATTAATTTAAGCTCATTTGTTGCTAAACCTAGTTAGGATTGTAAACCTATCTGGGGTTCGTTTCAGATGTCCATGGGCGGCAGTGGATATGTACCATCAGGTTTTCCTGCAAATACACCAGAGTATGATTTTTTATTAATTGTTCACGTAGAAAAATGACCATACAATTTACTTGACTTTTATTCAAGATTATTATACTATCAAACATTCTATTTCATCTTAGCGATTAAATTAAAAAAAAAAAACTTATTTTGATCCCTATGTTCCACAAACACTAACCCACTTCGAATACTGGAAGTTTTAGGCCAATAGTATTAAAATCCAATTAAACCACTTTTGAGCAGACTGAAGCCACTTTGAAATAATGAAAAAAATGTAACCTTATCGCAAAATGGCCGCTGGATAAACTAGGAAAGGCAAAGAAAAAGCATCGTTTTAATAAGCTGAAAACAAAGTTTTTGAATTAAAATTTCTTCGTTTAAGAAACGCCAGTTAATTCCTAAGATTATGAGGAAGGTAGACGAAAAACTTTGCGGTCGCCATCTCCACCTTTCGGTTTTAAAACTTGCGTAATAACATTTTTAGTGTTTTGTAAACCTTAATGGAAAGATCTTTTTTGATCTACAGTACTTTAAAAACAAGTTTTTATATTACGTTTGATTATTTAGAAGAGTAACGGAGTGACCATGATTTTTAACTTACGGATGTATTAGCGTACGTTAAGTATACAATTTGGTAAATCCAAGTTGTTGATGTTTGCTTGACTAAGCCAAAGATAGATTTTCAAAGAAAAGAAAAGAAGAATCATGGTCAAAGGTATTATGTAGGTACATATTACTTAACGACCCGCGTGGCGGAGCGGTTACCATGCTGGTCTGAGAGGTTTCCGGGTTCGATTCCCGGCCAGAAATCTGAATGAT
>DWPV01006749.1:0-11273 GCA_018251915.1 Urbanus proteus proteus
GGACTTATGTCACGCGTACTATAAAATAAAATACGATACTAGTGACCTAAGTTGCCTATTATGCACGGCGTTTAGCAAGGCGTTAACTTCACGCCGTGCAGTAATACGCAACTTAGATCACCCGTATCGTAATGTACTATTTAAGATTTCATTTTAGCAAACGCTCATGCTCCACCTAGGTTAGTGGCAACAGCCGCCTATGTACGAGTATATCTGTAGTCTACCTAAGTTAGGCAACAAATGCATTGCCACCCGTGAGTACTAAGTAAGTCTCATATCCCTCATATATCTCTGTTCCTTACTACCTTTAAATCAGAATATGTTCAACCGTGCTTAACACTTTTTATAATGTAAAAATACATAGAAATAAATACATTTTGGTTTAAATACAATTTAAACATATAGCCTTAAATAAACAAAGCGACTAACTACAACACGATTTACATATAAATGAAAATGGACGTGCAATATGAGTTCCTATGAATGATTTATGTTGGTCGCACTATTAGCAATAATATTTATGTTTCCAGTTCAATTTTGATTTTCCCGTTCAAGTCAATTTGATTTTTCTACACAATATAAATTGAAAACGTGTTACTTAATGAATTATTTTTCTCACTTGTCTGTGCTTTGCTTCATTGCAAGGATACAATACAAAAATAATCATATACCTTCTTTTATAGCTAAAACCGTATAAAATTCACTACGTTTAGGAGGGAACGAAACAGATTGACAGTGGAGTCGCCACTATGTCTTATATATTTTTACAATGTTGCTTGAGCCACCGACTATGGCCACTGCCGGCCACCTATTCCTAACCAACTCCATATAGAACTGGAGTTCTATCAGTCACAGAAGCTTTTCCACTTCTGAGGACTACTTTACGCTCGATGTACGAGTAACTCTCGCGTCATACATTGTTAAGTCACGATGTCAGCGTTCCACTGATAGATGGCGTTGTTAGCATTTAAAATGGATTTTGGAGATGGCGCCACTATGCAGCTGTCGGGATTGTAATTATGAATTCGAACAAGAAATATTACTGTTTTATATGATTAAACCTGAAACAAATCTGGTCAAGACGTTTTGTTTTACAACATATTAGTTGAACCTTTAAAATCGTCACCGTAGCAGTACCAGTAACAAAAGAAATTCTATACAACTTTCTAAAATCTAAAAGCATACAACATTACATATATCTGAGACTACATATAACAGTAACATGCATCAATGAAAGTTGAGAAGTAAGATGTATGAGGTGAGATGAAGTCATGAAGCATTAGTAGACATTTAGTTGGTTCACATTGTACCTTTTCCTAAATGGATTTTGCAAAAGATGGACACGCTTAGGTCATTGGCACTATTGTCCTCATAGCGGTAGACGAATACCGTGTGCCTAGCGAGGACACCTGCAACAGTGAACCAGTGAGAAGTGTGAGAACGGTGAGTTGCGAGTGAGTTTTGAGTGAGTTACAAATGTGTTACCAGTGAGTCATAACGGCCACTAGTACGAGTTTAATGTTATTGTTCAGTGAGTTGCGCGTGAGTTTTGAGTGAGTTACAAATGTGTTACCAGTGAGTCATGACGGCCACTAGTACGAGTTTAATGTTATTGTTCAATGAGTTGCGAGTGAGTTCTTGGTGAGACGGAAATGCGTTACCAGTGAGTCGTGTCGTTTTTGCTTAATTAATTATGAAGGAGTTATGTGTAAGTCTTATGTGTCTTACTAGTAAGTCACGGCTGCCACTAGAACGAGTATAGTATTTAATGCTTGGTAAGTTTCTACAGATTTTTTTGTACCTTAAATTTTCGATAAAATAAAGAAATTGACGAAGTCTACTTTTTCATTGAATATCGAGTGTTTGATGTGTGTGTATGTATTTTGTGTGTGTGTGTTTGTGTTTAGCACATATTATGGTTATTTTTCGTGTTAGTCAAGTTCGGAAATGACAAAGCTCAAAGCTTAAGGACATTCACCCTTCAGTCCGTGTGCTTTACAATGTTAAGTAAACTGTAAAGTTAAATGTTAAGTCAGTAAAGCTTATGAAAATGGAAATAAGAATTTAACATACCAGCTACCACAAGGGAGGTTCCGATGAAGGAGTCGATGGCTGTCGCGAATCGCGGGTTCAAATCCCCTAAGGATTTGGAGGCTAAACGACACATGCAGGTGGCGACACCTTCTACCACCGCTCCGTATATTGCTGGTACCTGAAAATATATATCGTATGTTAAACTAAGTATTTAAAAATTAATCTTGTAATTCTTATAATTCATACTCGCGTTATAAGTGTTTGGGACCTAAAGATAATGAGTAATTAGACCCAGGTAAAGATAAAAAATAATTGATATTTTTGTCTGACTGGGAATTATGAAAGAAAAAGACAAAAGGCACTTGGATACAGCCAAGCACAGACGTTGAGTATGCTAAGCTTATCATACTTGTGGTCGCCTCAATTCGCCCTCGTTCCCTCAATCTTGGAACTACAGAAGTATTAGATGAATAATACCTAGTAAGCAGTAGATGAACGTCGCCCGAAGATATTGCTAATCATTTCCTGGATTTAATCCAATAATCGCTTCTTATTACATCTTAGGGAAGAGGGAGTGCTTTTCCCTTAGAATTAAATCATTTAGAAAGATGAAAATGAAGAAAAATACCTGGATTGCCTGTTATTTAAAATTTTTACATTATTTTTATAATTTAGGTAAGATGTATCTCAAATTTCAACCAACGATTTTTAATAGCCCGTATCAATAACCTATCTTTAACTTTCCACTAAATTACCTATTTTTATTAGTTGGAAGTGACATAACTTGCTGAAAAATAGATATTGCATTTTTTATTTGATTTAATTTTATCTTTTTCGTTGCTCGTATCCCACGCAGTTTTCTATACTAATATTATAAAGAGGAAATATTTAATTAATTGTTTGAAATTAATAGGGTCCAAAACTAAGTACTAGACTGATTTTAAAAATTATTTTACCAATTTAAAAATACAACTTACCTTAGCTAAGATATTAATCTTACTAATATTATAAAGCGGAAAGTTTGTGAGGATGGATGGATGTTTGTTACTCTATAACTTTAGAACGATTGAACGGATCTAGATGAAATTTAGCGCAAACATAGACAGTAGTCTGGTATAACATATAAGCTACTTTTTATCCCGGGAAAATGTGTGGTTCCCGTGGGATACATTTATTTTGTTTTATCGCCGTGCCAATCTCGCGACATGTTTATTGATTTACCTTTCAAACGCTGGTGAAACCGCGGGGATTATCTAGTATTATAATATGTCATGTATAATACATTATAATATGTATAATACATCTGTTTCAAAGGACCAGCTTCAGCTGATTTATTATTATAAGCAAGATTGAAATTGAACTTTGTTTTAGTTTCTTTAATATTTTAAATAGACGATAATATTAAGGAAGACACTTTGTTCAATGCAAACGTAAGTAGTTAGAATCCGCTAAAAAGGGTCTCGATAGTATTTTTCTGTGATTTATTTTGTCCTTATTTGTAGCACCTCATAAATTTTAACAGAAAAATATAAAAACTTTTCATAATAAATAAATCTAGATTAGTCTGCGCGGTGATAAATTTATCGATAGCAGAAGAAAATTAGCATCAACATCAGCTGTAGATATTTGAATGCAAATAGAACGAGAAACTTATTCAAAATGTTATATCTAACTTGGTTCAAAGATAAACTTTTAAGTGCGACGTCAGTTAGGAGTTATAACTAACCTACCGCTCGTAACTTTGCTAATTGTATTCTCCTTGGAGTATGATGGTTATTTTTGAAGTGAAACTTCTTGTGCTATGGAGGAAACTCCATCGCTTCAACGCAAGGCCTTTCGGATTGACGATGCGATTTATAGATATGGTACGATATGTTATGATATCTTGAGATATTATAAAATTTGGGATACGATTCGATCTGATAGATACGATGCGATATGATGTGATACGATACGATATTATATGATATGATCCGATAGATAGTTACGATATAATATGATATGATATGTTATGATACGATACGCTACTGTAATATACGACAAATACGTTGTTTTTTTCCCCGTGTATATCTCGGCCATTATTCGATACATCCGTAATTATACATTCGACTAGAGAGGTGATAATATTGAAGATTGATTGAGATACAAACTATTTATATGAATTCGTTACTAGAGTTTGATGACTAGAGGAGAGGAAAATATCGAGGATCTCGATAAATAAGAAGTTTAAGGTAAATATTTTAATTTAAAGTATGAAAGGCGGGCCGGATAATGATAGTAATAAACATAAAACCTTTTGGTAAAGCCCAAATCAATTACACATTATCGACAAACCCCGATAACTTTCGTACAATAGGAGACATTACATACGAGTATTGCGTTTGTTCCGAACTATTACATCGAATTATAGTACTATTGTGTAACTTCATGCTTCATTACGAGCAGTTCAGTAACCGTACCAACAGAACACAATGAGAAAAATTAAAAAAAAAGCAGATAGGAATAATCAAGTATTTTTTAATAATAAAAATGTAGAGATTTTTCTTACTAGTACTACATTCCCTAACTTCCCCATATTAAGGGTGGTATTTATTGGTCAGTACATCCTTAAAATGTCGAAATCGATTTATACGTGACAAAGTAACCGAGTACTAAATAAAAAAAATCAATGCAGGCGAATTGAGTTGATGGAAATTAAAAAAAAAAGTAAATGCGATTTGCATTGATTTTACAATAGAGACCGATATATACGATTGCCTCTATCACACAACGCATGAATGAAATATGCGATTTGGTTGACATGGTTCGATTTCGAGGCACTACTGCCACATCGATTATGCCTTGTTTTTTATGATGGAAGTAGCAAACGAGCATGCAGTCCATCTGATGGTAAGTGGCCACTGCCGCCCATGGATATCTGTAATCAACCCCAGATAAGATCACAGTCCTGAGGTCGACCACAGATACGTTGCTGCTAAGGACTAAGTTGGAACGCCACAGATAAGTATGTCTCCCTAACCACACCTTTCAAACCAGAACACAATAGCGTTACACTGCTGTTATAAGGCAGAAATAGGTGTGGCGGTGATGTCTCCGGAGTCCAACTTATCCGAGGCGTTCCAACCTAGTCCTTATGGGTAGCAACGCATCTGTGGCCGACCTAAAGTAGAACTGTGATCTTATCTGGGGTTGATTACATATGTCCATGGGTGGCAGTGGCCACTTACCAGGTGGACTGCATGCTCGTTTACTGCTTACAATAAATATAAAAAAAGAAAAATATCTAAGACTACACCTAATTCACTCCTTTGGAGACATATTTGCTACATTCTAAACTATTTGCGCGATTCTTGAGTCTATTCATAGGTTTCTCTCTGGAAGTTGACGACATTTTGTATTAATAAATGTTTGCGACATTTCCGTGAAATGCTTGCGTTACTCATCATTTACTTTGTCTTTGGATGGTAGGGTATTCTAAACAAAGATCTTTTTATACAGCAAAATCATCATTTGTGTAATGGAAAAGGATCTACCTACCTCATATATAAGTCGTAGCTTATGGTAATCTATAATGGATGATTTTATAGGCTTTGCATATAATCTATATACAAATAAATAAAAGTGAAACGTCTGTTTGTGATTTCAGAATAACAACTTTAAATGCATATGAAAGTATACACGATACCTATAAAAAAGGCAATTAAAAAAATGTCCGTCTGTCTATCTGTCTGTCTGTCTGTTTGGCTGAGGTAATCTTCTATACGACTAGACCGATTTTGACAGGGCTTTCACTGGAAGATAGCTGAAGGTCTGAGGCATAATAAAGGACCCCTCGCGGGAGACCGGGTTATTAGTTATGTTTAAATATGTATTCCTTTTTATTTTTTAAGCGCGGGTGAAACTGCGGCGATCAGCTACTTTTCTAAATAATTACCAATTAACAACAATACCCCTCGAAATAATTCATTATAAGTTTTGCTGATGCAAGTACGCGTGTGTTTTCTTAAATAATTTAAGGACTTTGATGGTGTCAACCCTTCTGCTATCCTATTAATACATAGGTAGTTAAGGGATCATTATTCAAAAGTTCCATACCTCTAGATAAGCCGGTCTTAATTAAAATGAATCATTAAATCACGGCGGGAATACGACCGAAGTGAAACAATAGCGACATTGTTGATGTCGACTGTGGAATGGCAGATAAAAAATGGCCGACCAAATCGTTGGCTGTTTCGTTGATCTGAGGATACTGTTTTTGTCTTTTTGATATTTTGTTGCGTAGGTTTTTTTAATTTTACGTAAAAATCCTATTGTTTTAACAACAATTGGTAAATGTCATATATATAATATAACGCTTCACACTCATAGCTCCACACTAGGATTCCGTGTCGTGGGTACCATAGACAACACACAAGACAAGGACACATACCCAGACCAAGAACGGAAATTTAAACTCATCATTCAAATTTCCGCCTCGCTGGGAATCGAACCCGGCGTATTAACCATTACACCATCCGGGTCGTCAATATATAATGCTTAAAACTTACAGAAAGTAAATATCATAGGCTTTGCTGTACCTACCCCTACTACGAGTTTATTACGTTTAATGAAACGTCACTCGTTTACGTTTAGCTCCATATATCTACATGTAGCGCTCCTAGCGGATCGTTTAGGTACTAAAATTTTACTATGTAAAAACGGGCGTAAACTTAAACCGAGATGGTACCAAAAAAACGTAACAAACTCGTACTAAGGGTATTGATATCAAATTGAATGCAAATACTCATCATTTTCAGGACAACAAGTTTTAAACGCAAGAATTTAGTCCAGGTACGGACATTAAAAAAAAAAAAAGTTCAATATAGCATAATTATAGGTACATATCAAATATGTATAATGATGTAATATGTACAATGTTCCTCCTTATAAATAAATGCTACCGAACTGTTTTATTTACCCCTATTTAAATACAAATTTATATTTTAAAATTATGATCTTTAGTTTTAAGGGTTCGTTCCTTTAACAACCCAATCTTTTATAGTATTTTAGTAGCCCCATGCGTAAATAAGGCTGTAAAATATTTTACGTACCCGTTTCATTATTTATTCCGTTCTCGTCTAATTAATATAATGCGCGTTGGGAATGTCTAAGCATTTTACTGGCAACTCTGCCATTTTAATAAGCTGTTGGCAACCCTCTTGGGGAGAAACGGCATGACGTCCGGATATTTTTTATATTGTTTTTTTTTTGGCTTCCCTGCGTCAGAAGGAGGGTAATGTTTTTCAAGCATATATTAAAGTATGTCCTATATGTCAATTTCTTCAAACACTCAAACTACCCTTGTCAAGCCGTTCGGATGTTTCATTATTTGAAATTAATATTTGAATATGACGTCTGAGATTTTAATAAGAGTGAGGTGTGGTCAACAATATGAATATCAAATAAATGTAGACAACAACCACAACTATTTTGATCTACGCAAAATTAAAAAGCGTTAGATATAATAAATTACTCCACCAAAAAAACCCGACTGTTTAAAAGTAAATAAGTGAGAGGAAAGTTTTGCTGTAACAAACAAAAACATCAGAAAAAGTCAAATATAAAAAAAAGAAAAATATCAAAAAAATTAGGTGTGTCACGTTTATTACTGCGAACAGAGATTTATATATAATCAAGATTCGCCCGTTCCATACTTCAGACGCGCGAACCTATGTTTGCCTTTTAATTAGATACTTTCGCTAGACTGCGGCTCGTGTGACAGAGAACAAACTATATCAATTACATAATGCAAGAGCGAGATAACTGCAACTATCACTACGCCGTCTTTTCTTTAGCAGTTTCGCAAAACGTAAACAGTTTTAGAATGCGCAGGGCCTATCTATGGTAAAAATCTTTGACTGCGAATGTTTGAACATTTCTGACTGGCAACCCTGCCCGCTTTAATAAGCTGTAGGCAACTCTCTTGGGGTATGAAGACATGACGTCGTGATATTTTTATACCTTTTTAGTTTCTAGTTAGTCTGATTAGTTACTTCGACTATAGCAGAGGTAAAACTTCCTTCGGCATTTCCGTGGAAATTTCTGTAAAAACTTAAGTAGGCAAGTATATAAAGGCCTAGAATTAAGCATTCCGTTTCGGTGGAATCTAGAACGCCTATATGATCAACTTTATGTCGAAGTATAGTTTTGGAAAAAAGCAAGCAAGCATCGGGACTTTTTACCCTCCTATACCCTTAGTACGAGTTTGTTACGTTTTTTTGTTACGTTCTTGGTTTACGTTCACGCCAGTTTTTCCATAGGAAAATTTTAGTACTTAAAGTGGGTAGTGGGGACAAGGAATATTTAGTTCATCCAGAACAATAGAGATCTCTCCCCCATTTGGAAAAGGAGGCCGAAATTATTGCTAAAGTCTGTTGAATAACCGACCCGACTATGAAGGTGTGATTATAATATTATAGGTATTGAACCCGCAATGTTATTGCAGTAACAAGTAGTTACAACATAACTATAACTAGAGTAGCATATCATAACATAATAAGCCTTCGCGTTTATGACGTAAGCATACAAAGAAAGAATTAAAGCACGCAACGCAATATAATATAATCGCAGTATGAAAAAGGGTTAGAGATGATTTTTATATTTACACAGGATTTCTAAATATTTAGGACACTCAAACATATGTACACAAAACTCAAAGCCAGAATAGAAATGTCTGAACGGGGATCGAACTCGGAACGCATTGCGTTGCGTGTCAGACTACGGTGACCGTTCTGCCATCACATCTTTGCTTTGTACATTTAACAAAATAAAATGTATTACAGTAAAAATGGCAGCCAAAGCTTTTAATCCTAAGATCACATTAGCATTTAGAAGAAATGTTCTTGAAATTGACCGCCGGCGTTTCAGTAAGGGTTTTTAGAGCTGAATGGGGCACTCAAGAACCTACGTTGAAGAAATATGGCGCCTCAAGCAAAATGGCGACGACCTGTCAAGTGTTTTCCCGCGAAAACGCCAAGTATATTTTTTTTCAGGCGCATCGAGTATGGCGCACTAGGTATAAAGCCGTTTGAGTTTTATGTTTTTAGGTACAAATGCGTGGTTTTTAATCCTTAAAGCGTACTAATGAGTCAGCTTTGTTTATTTAGAAACTAGAATATTTTGGAATTTCTACATCTCAAAGTCTGTTTGTTGAATCGTATGAGGATTTTAAATTTAAGCAGCTCAAATTACGGAAAATAATCTAACTAGCTATCTAAGTAGTACTAGTTACCTACCTAATAATAATTTACAAACGTAAATAATTAAATTTAAAGATTCAAAATGGTGATTTTATAATAAACAACTACACTGCATTATATAATAAGCCAAAATAAAAAAGAAACATAGTTATACTACGACATTAAGTTTGTGTTTGTCTGTACGATGATAATATTATCGTTACTTTGCCATCGTAAAAATAAAACTGACATCGAAAAAGCCCCAAATACACGAACGTACAATCAAGGTCACATTGATCGCGTCCCATTAAGGAAGAAATTTTATACGTCGTGAGTTATGACTCGACCATGGTAACCTTGGTCGGACGACCGTTTAACTAATCGGGTAAATGTTGACACTAATGGCTATACAGTAAGTATGTACTCAAAATTAAGTGTTATTTATACCTATGTGTATCTTGAAACTTCATTTGTTGTGTGTGTTGTGTGCGTCTTAAACTTTAGATAAGACTGTGATGTTTTTGGGGTTGGTTATAAATATCGAAGGGGTAGAGGTCACTTACCATCAGATGAACTGAAGGTTATTATATTAGGCTTAAGTTAGGTTAGGTTATAGGAACGCATTTAATTTAATTATTAAAAAAATCCCATTCCCGCAAACGACAGTTTAGTTTCCAGGAATAAAATGAACAATTCTAAACGTACGAACGTATTGTTCGTTCATTTCAGAATTGCGTAATACATTACATCTATTCTACGTGAACGCCATTAGCTAAATAGCTGCCACATAAACGTTCTATTCCGTGAAAATGTTACGTAAATGAAAATTTTGGATTTCAGCCGAATACCATACCTACCTATTTATCTAGAACTAGCTTTTGCCCGTGGCTTCGCACGCGTTAAATTACACATAAACCTTCCTCTTCAATCACTCTATCTGTTAAAAAAACCGCATCAAAATCCTTTTCGTAGTTTTAAAGATTTAAGGATACATAGGGATATAGGGACAGAGAACGCGACATTCTTTTATACTGATACTATGTAGTGATGAGATTCATACTGTAGATAGATGTTTTATTTTTATACATTGGAATAGCACACGAGCATGCATACATGATGGTAAGTGGCCACTGCCGTTCATGGATATTTGTAATCAACCCCAGATAAACTGTTTAAAACTCTTAAACACTTTCTACACTTATAACCCCACGGCAGGATTTTCTCCCGGAGATAAGAACAGAATCTACCTGAGGTTGGCCACTTATCCGTTGCTACCCCTGAGAACTAAGTTGAAACGCCTTGGATAAGTATATCTCCCTTACCACACCCTTCAATCCATAACACAGAAGTGCTAAACACTGCCGTTATAAGGCAGAAATAGGTGTGGCAATGGTGCCGCCGGAGACGAACCACAAAGGTTCTAGTACTTTCTAAAACTATTCATTTACATGGGAGCTTTTAGAGGTCATGCAAATATTATAAATAGCTTATTTTGTTTATATTTTAAACATCTTATACACAACACTCATTAAAGCAAGAAGCTCAGGAATGTAATAACATAAGATTCAATAAACAGGATCGCTTTACACAATTTGGAAAACAGACTCCTAACGAACATAAGCTTGTTAAATTGGCCTAAATAAACAAATATAACAGTATTTAACCGTAGTAGTATTTACATAATAAATATATTATATTCTGTTCCAGATTTTAGAGAATATAATTATTATGTAAGTACTACACGGTTTGGTAAGGGACGTATACTGGTCCGAGGCGTTCCTGTGTAGTTATCAAAGGTGAAATCAAATCTCTCAAATGACTAACCTCAGATAAGTTTTTATCTGTGGCTCAGATACATAAAATAGGTAGATTACGCACCACCTTGTATTTGAGTGAAGCTAAAAAAACTACGCTACTTTCATGTATTTTTACGCACACACACAAAACTAGCGTAGTTTCTTGTCAGTACCTTTAGTTTATTGACGCTCACATAATCACTTTTATAACCCGACCATTTTAAAA
>DWPV01006750.1:0-11272 GCA_018251915.1 Urbanus proteus proteus
CCGTGCCTAATAGGCAACATAGGTCACTAGTATCGTATTTTATTTTATAGTACGCGTGACATAAGTCCGCTCGCACGGAGAAGGGCGTGCGTAAAGTGCGGGCTTAGGTCACAAAGTGCTATAAACATATATAAAAACTACTTATAAAAACACTCCTACAAAGTGGTATTTGGCAAAACCTATTACCTAGTTAAAATAAAAATAAAATGAACTAATGTCTAATGAATCGAATTGTTTGAATTGGTATTCTTCTTAAAAATATTTAGAATTAGGATGCAATCATTATCATCTACAATTTAACAAAAAACCATTTGGTTCAAGTTAATGTCAGCTTGAATGAACGGGATTTTTTGGTTTGATATAAAATGCATATTAATGTGCCCCGAAAGTCCTGTATAAATTGGTCTTTAATTATCATCAGGACAATGTATGAACATATATGCGCGCTTGCTTTTAACGATTATAAAAAAATCAAGGTTTCCTATTTCTGTTATTGTTGCACTTCAACTAAATAAAAATAACATATTTTGCTATAATAAATCAGTTGTAAGTAAAAGGCTGTAAGTTTTGAAATACTGAATATTTTCAACATGATCTGAATGAATCTGCAGCTAATTACCTTAGCGAGTGCGCCCTCCCAACTTGAAATTCTGTTTCAAAAGGCAAGGTAAAACCACAACGTTCCGACCACACTCACGTGTAGAAGAAAAACGAACTTTCCTAATTAGCGTAATGAAAAAAGGTTAATGAACAAGTGCGGAAGTAGGCACGTACGCAATGAAACCCAAAGACAACCACAAATGTAAATAATTAACACGTTATCGCATCATTATCGATACGCAGCATAATGGAAATGCCCTTTTATACGGACTTATCCTAGACTATACTCATAGTTCTAGTAGAGGACATCCTACTCTCTGGGTCTCTTATATACTGCTGCTACAGGAGATACAAGGAAAAGAACATTAATACGAGGAAATTCTTGTCCGCATCATTATCGCTACGCAACATAAAGTAAAAGCCTTTTATGCGGACTTATCTTGGACTTGATGTATACTCGTAATAGTAGAGAACGTCTCTAATACTACGAGTCTCTTAGACCCAAGTATGACTGGTACTAATATAAACAATAATATATGCAATAAAGCTGATATAAAAATTTAAAACAGACCAAATAAGATATAAATTAAAGACAAAACGATTAATCTAAATCAGTGTCCTTAGTTAGTCTAAAATTATATAAATAAATATATACATATAAATATGTTCTCTATATGTACATAACATAAGTGTTACCCAGAATTGAATGGATGACCAATTATTTTATCAGTGTAGCAATCACTTATGTACCTAAGTGATGATCCTAGAGTAATCTTATCAAAGTACTTTCTATTAGTTTCCTGGTTTTCTACATATTTTACAACTATGTACTGTATAGCTCTGTTAGGTAAGTACAATAGACTCATAATAGGCGGCAGTAATCGGCCACTGGCTTATGAAATAAAAGTAGGTACATATATATCTTATCTTTAGATTAATATATAGC
Source organism: Urbanus proteus proteus (assembly GCA_018251915.1). NCBI lineage: Eukaryota > Metazoa > Arthropoda > Insecta > Lepidoptera > Hesperiidae > Urbanus > Urbanus proteus. The sequence goes on from DWPV01006750.1 coordinate 1,547, forward strand.
TCATTTACGCAATAGTCATCTTATTCAAGAAGTATTTATATTTCATGCTATTTCTTCTGACACATTTCAACGTCTTACACGTAAATAACAATCATCTCATATACCTAAAAATATGTAGTTTTAATGTAACAGTTAAATATAGGCCGCATTTTAGAACTGTTAAAGCGAGTAAAATGGCGATTTACGATTCCGAGGTTCCATCTTAAAATTTGGAAATATCAAGGCCAATCGACATTAGATAGGTAACAGTTCTATGAGAAAGATCCAGATCTTTATAGGTGATTGTAACTACTTGACATTAGGTGAATTTATTACATATTCTCATGTTTACAGGAAAATATCGTGATATTGAGTATGAAAATACCAAGACTCATTTACCTTTTTTCAAATACTTCATATCAAAACAGTGATATATAGCTCTAAACGGTTCGTGTGCACTTGGTGCGGTTTCAAACATTGACTTTGAAACACGGCCGTGTTTCTAGATGTGGAATCAAATGTCTCACTGATCGGGTTGGGGCTAATAATAATGTGCACTTGTTGAGTCAGTGTGGCAGTCTTGATTTGAGTGGTTGCAATTTTGGTTAGGAACCTGCCATATAAGTTCTACTCGTATTAACCACCACCACAAATATAAGTCAATAAGATCTCGAGCTATAAGTAGGTATTTATACGTAAACCGCATGAATCATTATAATCATTATATACATAACAAATGACGTCGACCGTAGTCCGTTACCCACGAAAACAAACCATGACTAATAAACAGACCTCAATATAACTTTATGCTAAGCTCCTATTCTGTTTTTAGGGTCCCGTACTTCGAAAGAACCAAACGGAACCATTATATGATCACTTTGTTGTCCATCCGTTCGTGTGTCAAGACCCCTTTACTCAGGCGTATAGATATTAAACTGAAATTTATATCAATTACTCAGGTCTACTGTCCCTTGAAGCTGTGAAAAAATCAAACTTCTAAGCCAACGCAATCAAAATTTACAGCCGTTTATGAAGCAAATTTCCGCAAATTTTCGAAATTCGCAAGGGAATTGAAACCTACGGGGTACCATGAACTCAGAATCTTGAAATTTGGTAAAAGCAACTTCATATAGCACAGTTAAGGAAAACACTGTGGAAATCGTAATTTTTAGTTACATCGTATAATAAAAAAATATTAATACCTAATTTTAAAATTGCTACCTCTCTCCTAATTAATGTGTCCTCTACACATTAAATTGAAACCGCACATTTTACGTATACATACCTTCACTACCTACAGGTTTGTACGGAACTCTCGATACACGAGTCCGACTCTCACTTGGCCGGTTTTTTATCTACAGACATCGAATGTACTGTGATAGATATAATCATACACACGGCACGCGTCTGCCACGTTAATTGTCTATTGATATAAAGTATATTGACGAAGGCAAAGATCTATACAACCGTAGATAAGCCCTGCGCATTCAAAAACTGTTTGCGTTTTGCGTAACTGCTGGTAACCAGTGCTTGAATATCCGTACAAATCAAATTGACCCTTAGAGTAGATAACGGTGAGCTATGCAAGGGCTCAACCTAATTTGGTATAATATATCGAAGAAAAGCGTCTATTCACTGCGTACGTCACCCGACTGGGGCGGGTCGAGCCGCAGTCTAGCGAAAGTCGCTGATTAAAAGGCAAACACAAGTTCGCGCGTCTGAAGTATAGAGCGGGCATATTTACGGTATATATCTATGGATGACGGTATTACAGCTAGTGCAAAGCGAGATGCTTAAAGAAATAATGTATACATAGAAAATTTTGATATACTTATGCTTATACTATACTTTGGAAGACCCTCGTGGTGGAGTTCGATTACAGGCCAGACAGACATCTGAACGATGAATTTAGATTTCTGTTCTGGGTGTTCTTTTGTGTATTCGTCTTTGTGTGTCCACGGTACCCACGACACAGCAGAAAATCTTACTATGTATTACTTGTGTACTGGCCATGAGTATAGGAAACGACTTATGATACGATCGGAAATATTGAGCATTAAAATTATCCTGATTGTTTTTGTTTATTAAAATTCCTATTACTTGGAAGCTGTAGATACACACACGCAAAAGGTTATCTTCGTCCGAGCGCCACTTGCACAACGGAATTTTTGCTTATGTACTGACGTGTACACTGTACAATCCTACAAACAAATGATCATGAGATATTTTCCCTAAAATAATCTTAAATAGATATTGACTAGACAATTACCATTTTCAGGGTTCCGTACCCAAAGGGTAAAAACGGAACCCTATTACTAACCCTCCGCTGTCTGTCAGTATTTCCGTCTGTCACAGCGCTCTACCTTTTAAACCGTAATAGCTAGATACTTGAAATATTCACAAAATGTGTTATGATTTAGCCGCTATAACAACAAATACTAAAAGTAACAAAAAAATATAAAACTCATTTCTTTGATTATTTTATTCCTAATTCTAGGAAAGGGTTTCTTATAAGAATTGAATAAGACTGGCATGCAGTCCACCTATTGAAACCAAAAATCTTCCTCAATTGTAGGAGCCACATAGATCAAGGACCATGCTGCTCCAATATATTACTAATTCGAAACACCGACAATGTAATGCCGCCATCAACCCATTACTGTACCACTGCTAGGCCCGAGTCACCTGTCAGATAATCTTAATAATCTGGTCAGAGGTGAAGTGCGATTGAAAAAATTGCCATATCTTTTTCTCGACGTGATTTCCTAAACCTACCGTTATAGCAAGTTATAGTATAATTAGTTATTATTACGCGCATTTCCTGGAAAAATCATACCAACTGTTCTTCAGTGAACAAATATTTGTGCTGGTCATTGATAACGGGGAATAACCAACTGTTAAAATAATATATGTATAATTACTAGTGTCCGACCGAATGTCTGATTCTGGCCGAAGCCGAAGCCGAAACAGATTGTTCGGCTATCACCACAATCTTCGGCCGAAGCCGAAGGTTTGAAAGATCTAAGAAATTCAATTTTAGATAGGCTAAAATTAATAATATAACGACTTAAGAAACTTTTTATTTAAACTTTTGTGTTAATTTTATACAAACAACATCTAGATTTGATTAAAATTACATTGCAATTTAAAAATTTTAATATTATGAATTAAATGCACTTTCGACACAACTGGCGGTGCAAGCACACAAAGGACTGTTCAATGTTCATGTGCCTTTCGGGCTTCAACATCGCCGTCACAATCTCCAGGATTTGCAACCGTTTGTTCTATTTCGGTGCTTGATAGGAACCTTCGGCTTCTAGCAAGATTTTGCCGAAGATGAGATTTTTGGCCGAAGGTGGCCAAAGCCGAAGCCGAAGCTTCGGTCGGACACTAATTATTACTTACACTTATCAATATTAAAAGAAATCTTTGAGTTTGTAGATTTTAACCAAACTTTGCGACAAACGAGCTCCCTGATAGAAAGTAGTCACCACCGTCTATAGACATTTGCAATACCAGGGGAGTCGCCAATGTATCACCAGTTTTAGAGAGCTCTTTTTGCACCTCTTTTAAAGAACCCTTTGTTATCAACGTTCTGAAAATATCTCCGGGAATAAATGTCATATCAATTTACCCCGTAGCTATAGGTACATTTTTAACAATGTTTTTTTAACCAGCACATAATGGGGTTAGCCGGTTAAGTTTATAAATGTTTTTGGCAAGCGAATATGAAATATTTAGTAGGTGTGTAGCGTGTTTCGTATGACGAAGGGTCATCCCTTTAGCCGTATGAAATATAGAAATGCTGCCCTATTTCGAGAGTAAAGGGCAAACATCCAACACAAATTATAAATAAGCTTCGCTGGTCAATGAAGAAATATTACTTGGACACACAGATAATATTTTAGTAATATGTATAGGTTATTTTTGTAGTAGTTACCTACATAAACATAAAGTTTAAGATAACACATAAATGTTTGAATAAACATATTAACAGGACCACGTGCAGCGAAGCATTCTGTAATCATTTCGTGGTTAATATTCTCGTTAAATTAATTTTATATAATGTTTGCTTTTTGCTTTTTATTCGATGACAGTAGCAAACGACCATGCAGTCCACCTGATGGCAAGTGTTCACTGACGTCTATGAACATCTGTAATCAACCCCAAATAAAATCAAGGTTGACTATGCGTTGCTACCCCATAGGACTGAGTTTGGAACGCCTCGGATAAGTATGTCTCCCGTAGGTATTACTAAATTTTAAAGATAGGTTATTAAATATGCGTTAAACATAAACAACTACGTATTTATCAGTCTCAATTAAAATTTATCTTGTGGTGACTTCATATCACTCAAGAACAATATTGAACCATAAATAACAAAAGAGGAACGAAAAAAAACGGAATGAGTTTTAAGAATAGCTAGGGACCATTATTTGTTAAGGGGCGATCTATACAGATGTAAATAGAATTCTTATACTAATGACTTCTGTGTGCATAATATAAATAGTGTGGTATAGACCACATACTACCACTCTTCATATTTGGTTTCATAGAAAGGTACAAAAAGATTCTGTAGTAATTACCAAAAAGCGCAGTCGAAGTAAGTTTCCTCGTGATTACTCCACTTTCTAGGAAAAGATTTTGCTGCAGACTGAAGAAGGCTCAAGGTTAACACACACTATTGTAGTTTGTAACTTATATAACTTTTAACATTTCTAGATAGTGTCCGACCGAAGCTTCGGCTTTGGCTTCGGCTTCGGTTTCGGTTTGGCCACGAAGCCGAAGCTTTTTAACAACCATCGAATTGAACAAATTGATGCAAATCCAGGAGATTTTTAATTATCTCATAATGTTATATTTTTTGACACGATGCATTGTAATTTTCATCATCTGTAGAAGTTGTTTAATGTAAAAAAATATATATACCTGAATTTGTTACAGTTTTCAAACCTTTAGCTTTGGCTTCGGCCGAAGGTTGTCATGATTGTCGAACAATTGGCTTCGGCTTCGACCAAAATCAGACTTACGGTTGGAGAATGTTTCTAAGAGATTTATCGACAATAATAAGATATTATAGTGCCTAATTTCCAAGAAATATTGAGGAAAATAATATGTATGATATGATGAAATGCTTTGGACTATTCCGCATAATTATTTATTATTAATCTCCAATCGTATTTACGAAACACTTTACGATGTGGTGAAAGATTAAATTTACGTTCAAAAGAATTGTGTAAAAGATTTGGATAAAGGATTTCTGATTACGATTTTTATTTTTAAAGGGTTTTTACAGGTCACAACAACCTTTTCGGTTTTAATATTAACCTAAACATCGCCGTGAACCCATTACTATCCCACTTCTGGATCTCTCTCTCAGTTGAGAAGGATTTAGGCCAAAGTTGACTGCTCTACCCAAGTGCGTAGTAAAATGAAAACTTGTTCATATAAATTATCTTCCAGGACGCAGTGTCTCTCGGTGGTGGCGTGATCGGCGCTCTGCACATCCCGGAGAAGTGGTTCCCGGGGACGGTGGACCGCTGCCTCAACTCGCACAACATCATGCACGTATTGGTCGTGCTGGCTGTGTACTCCATGCACCAGGTTACCAACATGTTCATTTTGATTATAGAACTTGTAAGCAGGGAATAAATGTCCGTGGACATCTGTGAGTAATGTAGCCCAAATAGTATTTGCATCATACCTGGCACCTGACAGTAAATAAAAAATCTTGATATAGTTGACCTTAATTTTTTTAAATTACGGCTGAAACTAAGCATAATAAAGTTATGTATAACTTCTTGACTAGGTTTATTTAGGACACATTATATATTTGTATTTTATAACCACTAATAAATAATACTTAAAGCCCCTACGGTCGTTTGTTACCCAGGCTGCGGCAGTGGATACCCCAGAAATGGGAGAAAGGCTAAATCTAGACAAAAAAATAATGAAGAAATAAAACCGTTTATTCTTCTGAACTAATTGCTAGCATAATGCAGTTTGATGATCATGACACATACATATGTTGCATTACCTGTAATACATAAATTAACAAATGGGATTAATAAGCAGTTAACAATATTAGAGATTAGTCATTATAAATTTGTACGTTTCCATATAGGTATCAGGCAATAACAATGTGGTCTACCATGCTTATCAAATTATGCCATTGCAAAACAACACCAGGAAAATATTTGTTCCAAGTCACCTATAATTTTAGAATACTATGATAGTATGAGGTGATAATTCGATTTGTTATTTGTTATGACAAAATTTAATGGACTAATTACAAACGTGGTCAATAACATGTATAACAACTTATTTTCGACACCTATTTCTTTACTTGTATAACATTAATGTGTTTGCTCAGTACTGACTTATTTCTTTAGTTCAATTGAAAGGTCCTTTGTTGCAATGAATGAATAAATTTAGATTTTATTTATTTATTGTACCAAGTTTGGAAATTTAGAAAAACTTAAGTATTGTGTTCCAGGTGACGACGCGGGACCTCGCGTGGATGGCGCGTGTGCAGTGCCACCAGCTCTGACCCTCTCCCACCACCCTTGCGTCCACGACCACTCTTCCGACCCCTACGACCACCTTCCCAATCCCTACGACCTCCTTTCCGAACCATATGACTGTACCGACATTTCCCACCATCTCTACGACGAATCGAATCCACTACGTCACATTCCTGTCGAATACATTACAGAAATGTTTATTTACTTTTAATTATGTATATTTCTAATAAAATTTAACAAGTATTATTCATGTAAGAACTGTGTCATGCTTATAACACGTCGTCAAAAGATTACTTGGTAATGTTTTAAAACTGTATCTAATTATAAATTCGTCTAAAGGAAACCGTTTTAATTAATACTCAAAACTTCCTCTATCATACAGGAAGTTTAAGTTTAAAACCGTACTTCAAATTTTTAACCAAATTCCTGGTACTATATTATTTCTTTATAATATGTTACTCATAACATGAATACAAACGTACGTTTGCTGCGAGCCATGATGATTTTCTGAACGTTTTTTATCCTTACCTTTTTATAATAAATTAAATATTAGTGTAGCCTATTGAGATATGCCCAGGAAGGCTACCAGATGTCTTTCTATTATTACTATTTAATTCGTCAATTACTCATTGTCAGAATACTAGACGAAGTAACCCGAGGGCCACGAAACAATCGCTTCAAACGACAGCGTTAGCCGAATTTTAGCATTTTTTATATATAATTTCGAGCTTCTGGTCTCATAAAATCCGTTTTCCTGCTGTTATATGAAGTTCTGCTGTGTTTTGGTTTACAGAGGGTGGTCGACCTTAAAAGGATTCTTATTTTAGTTGGACTTGATCACAGGAGGTCCATGGACATTAACACGTATTATCAGATGCATTTTTAACGCTCACCTCTGACGCTAGTAGCGCCAAGCCAATGACGATTGAAGCAAACGTTTCGTGGCCTTCGGATAAGCGAAATTCTCAGGTTTCTTAAAAGATCGAACGATTCAATATGAATTAAACTATCTGTTTTGAATATAAGAGTTTGTGCACTTATAATTATCTGTAACAATTGTATGTAATTTGTGCAATTTGTATACTTGTTTTTTCTGTGCTCTACAAATTAATCGATCAATCTTTTGCTACACGCACCAACCTACAATACGAGGAATTCTCATGTCGTGATATGAGAATACATACGTATAAAGAACAAAGAATTCCCTCGTCTTACAGTCTATTCATTATTTGGTCTCATCACAATGAGTTTGAAAGATATCTAATTTAATTTATTGTGATGAATTGTAAGTAAATTTGAATCACGATTCTTGAATTTTGTGAATCACGTGTATGAACATAACCACACGTGAATGATTTTTGAATAATGCATCAATGGAATTAGGATTAGATTTTATTATTTCCTTTCCTAAAAAGAAAAGTTCATAATTTTATTCTATTTTTAATTTTGATCTATTGTGACACTGAAAACCTTAACCTACCACAATCTTTTTAACTGTTACGTAAGATAATCACAGAAAAAACTTATATTTAATAAAGTGAGGCATATCCATGTTTTCTTCACTATACAAGTATACATAAGCAATGTATAATTATTTATTATATACTTATAAGTATTAAGGTTGTATTCTCCACCCTTCTACGAACCTTGCGCAATGAACAGTGTAAGTAGAAGTATTGTCAATTGTTTTACATTCATAATTTATGAAAATTGGAAAATTTAGAAAAGAAAATTTTATGGTTCATGTAAATTGTAGAAGACAATATCACGGCCTATCAAATGTCATTCCCTTGCAAGCGTGTTAAAACATTTTTAATGCTCCCGACAATTAAGTACGTATTAACAATAATTAGATAGTAAATTAGGTAACGTTCCGTTAACGATAGTATTAATGCCTAGCGATAAGATACGAGTACAATTACTAAGATTACCTTAAAGCGAATAATGTCTTCACATTCTGTAGGCTTTACCTAGTTGATTAATTACAAGGAACATTAAAACTGCTCTTGGAATCTGTCCCTCCGCATCATGCGAGTCCAATGTTTATAGATGTATCGTAGTAAGGTAGAGGTAGTTGTACATTAGTAGTTCTCAGCGAAGAGGTGGGTTTACTTACGCTAAGGGTGTTGCTAGGGTGCACTCGGGGAACTAAATGTTACATTGGCGATATTTAATTGGTAATTCCGAAGTTTCTCCTATTTCTTTCGTACGATCGCAGAATTAGAAGAAACAATCGCATGAAACTGTTCGATTGAATTTGTCTTACTAGCTTATTGCCATATAGCCATATAGATTACAAAACACCTGGAACCTTCGACGAAAGTATAATTATTGTGTGTAGATAAAGAATAGTTAATTTCTCAGAAATTCTTTATTCAGTTCCATTCTGATACGCCCACGACAGTCTGAAGAATACCTACATCACAACATAATCTACTAAAGAACTGGGACAGCATAACATATTATACAAAAGAAGCTGTACAATTTAAGATGATGCGCGTATGGCCACTTATCATCAAAATAAATGGTCAAGGTCGTTTCATACTTCTATAACATAAAATGCAAAAAGAGAAGAAAACAAAACACATTGTATGAAAATTTCAAGTATCTATTACCGTTTAAGAGGTATAGCCCGGTGACAGACGGACAGACAGTGTAGGCTTAGTAATAGGGACCTGTTCCGTACCAAAAGGGAATCCTTTGGATACGAAACCCTAAAAAAGATCACGGCATTTCTGAACGACATCAAGTAAGACTCTTGCTTTCATTCTATTGGAAATGTCTATGTCTGGCAATGACTAAATAGTCAATTTATTACCCATACAAAAACATATCCCCGCATGAATACCCTAGCACAAAAACCAATAACTTAGCAACGAGTGTAATAGGAAATGTTCAAACTTTTTGCTAACAATTTTGCTCATTCATACCCATTCTTAGAAAACTTGTTATAGGTACACAAATTAAAACTAAAACATCCGAAAGTACTGTTAGTTTTGCTAAATATAGGGAATATTTAGAACTTTACTAATTTTAATTTCAAATAATCTAAAACAATGTATGTTAATGATTATCCTTTGATTTATAATCAAAGTGATAATCATTAGATTATTATATTTTATAGCACATTGCGACCTAAGCCCGCACTTTACGCACGCCTTTCCGCGTGCGAGCGGACTTATCTCACGCGTACTTATAAAATAAAATACGATACTAGTGACCT
>DWPV01006751.1:0-11270 GCA_018251915.1 Urbanus proteus proteus
AAACGTTAGACAGGCTTGTGTTCATTGTACAGAAGGATCGAGATTCAGGAGTGGTGGAATCACCAATGACAGAATTTGTTGGTTTTATCTCCAATGAAAAACTTTTAGCCATTCAGCTATTTTAAAGCAGTTCAAGTCCTCTATAAAAACCCTTATCCGTTTTAATTCCATAATAGTAGGTATCTCCAATCATAAACATAAGCATTAATTACCAATTAAATATACAGCCAGAGTATGATTCTCGAATCAGAGGGTTTTTTGTGTCATTCGTATGGTTCAATATATTTCTTTTTTGGTTTTTGGTATAAAATAAATTATTACTTATTATAGGGCACTACATGTAATAAAATTATATTGAAGGCTAATAATTGCTCACTGTAGTTTATTACTATAGTTAACAGAACATCATAATATTTTCAGCAAATTACAATTGTAATAATACCTTTTGCGATAACCCTCATAATTATGACTTTTTTAATGTATCTGGTATTAAAAAGCCAGATAAAAACAGACTAGCCAGATCACAACTTTTAAGACAAAGTACGCGCGGCCTCGACCACTTCGCACGACACATAGGTAAAATTCGCACTCATTCCGAGTTTATGCTTTAGATGTTTTCTAAATCATAAGGAATACATGCTCCAGTGTATCATACCAGATAAATGATCAAATTATTTGTCGCGGAAAAATTTTTAAACGATGTAATTTCGAAACTGTTATATTTTTGGGGAATTTAGCATAAAAATATTAATGATCATATATCTGGAGACCGATACAATGTATTAACTTTACCATGCCAGCTTACTGAGATTTTGGTATTATTTGCTGGCTTATTTCTGTATTGTTTTAATTCATTGTAATTAAATAAACTGGATAGACACTTGCATTCCACAAACAACCTAAAAATTACATTCAATTTAATATTTCCATGTGTTCTTCGATGAAAAATGCCAGTTCCGAAGAATCACCCTAGAACTGTTTTCAAGTGGATTTAAGCCGTTTTTAAAACAAATATTTTTTTTAATGTTGAAATTTTTCAATACAATATGTTAATAAAAGTGGACTTTTTCAAAAAAATTATTTATATATTATGATCAAAATAAATTGTACATTATACTTACTCGTACCTACTATTATTTGGGTATACACCCCATAAAATCCCATAAAGAGTTTAAGTCAGAAATCAATAGCGGTTTTCAAAACATTTAACAAACCACACCACAACCTACGCCGTATATTCCCGTCTTAAGATTCACGCGTTTTACGAACAATGACTGATGTAATCTAATTGTGGCTTTTTGTAATGTAATCACAGTAGTAGGTACGTTATTATAGAGCAATTTGCACTACAACCAAGGTCGATATGTGTCTAACGTTAATCGGAATTACCAATTCTAATTTTGTTCAGCACGAAAATCGCTGAAATCAAATTGTTCTTTTAAAGTTGTGGTTATTAAGAAAGAGTTGTTTGGTCTACTTGTAGTTATTTACAAAGGACTTTAAACTTATTTGTTTACGAGGTTTTATTTTACCTACATTGCACACAAACGCGTACAGACCTACATATACACACATATACACACATAAACGCTAAAAAACAGGAATACGTAAATTATGACAGTACGAAATCCTTTACAACGATTGATTGCCAGGTATTCGTTGATTAACTTATCCTCGGTATAATAACCAATAGTTTTTAATGAAAACGTGTAAATTTACTATTTCCGCAAATTATCTATTTAAAGTTTGCTGTTAATTGATTTAATGATCATTCAATTTTCGCATTCCTAGTAATACGGAGTTGGTAGCAATCGGAAGCATTATATTATCATTGTGTTAAAGTGATAATTTAAAATACTGTTCCTACTCGTTTTCTCAGCATAAGATGCATAGGTCTGAATCTAAATATCTAAATTCAAAATCAAAGTATCCGTACACAGATATGTAGTTCATGACCGGAATTACCCATATACCTAATACTTTTAAGTTAGTAAACAAGGTCCACATAGGTTTTACATTAGGATTTCGTACTAGTAGCTAAACTAGTAGCATATAAAAACTAAACTAAACTAAACTAGTAGCATATACAAAAACCTTTAGTATTTTCGATCGTAACTATTTTAAGTACTCGTATATAGGTTATTAATGCGATACGATTTCTTAATTAAGTGATATTATATTTTAACGATGAACGCAAGACTCGAACGGTTTCTCAATCTAACTTTATACTAACTCGTGTCTGAGGCGTAATTAATATCATTAGCTCCTAATTATATATCGCAGCGGACGCAATGAAAAATTAATTGCTTGGACTACTTATGTAACTTAACGTTACCTACCGTACGTTCCAAAACTATGTAGAATCTGTTTTACGTGTGCCTTTAAAAGATTATCGTGAAATGATTCTATTGCATACTTTCTAAGAATATATGAAAAAGTGGACAGACAGTGAAAGAAAATTTATACATAGGTCTCAGATAAATAAAGTAGGTAGATCTACTCGTATCATTCGTAACACAAAAATGAAGCCATTTTTAAAATGGTCGGGTTATAAAAGTGACTATGTGAGCGTAAATAAACTAAAGGTTCTGACAAGAAACTACGCTAGTTTTGTGTGTGTGCGTTTAAATACATGAAAGTAGCGTAGGTTATTGGCTTCACTCAAATACAAGGCGGTGAGTAATCTACCTATTTTATTTATCTGAGATAAATAAGCAACAACAAAAAAATAGCACCTTATATTGTTTTTTAGCCAACTGATGTCTTTTTTTAGTAGCTATTAGTAATTTCTACAAAACAAAAAAAAAAGTATCAGCTGTTTGTTAGTCAACTGATATTTTTTGTATCCATTAGTAATCTCTAGTGCTAATAAAATAAATAGTGCTGAAATTTCATCACAACCAAAAAAATACAAATTTTTAGAACACTAGAGGAACTTACAGCTAATAGCTATTTCCATGTTATTATAACAAACAAATCAAAACATTGCAAAACTTGCTTACGGACTAAAATACGAATAGCGTTAGTGGGCAAATAGCTCATTTGCAAAACAATTAGTTACCATTTATGAAGAAAGTGCACTGTTACTAAGCAGTCATGTAATGACATAACCAGTCTTAGTATAATACTAGCTATAACTATAGACGGATAACTACATTTGGTTTTTAGTTACTACCGTGCGTCGACCCTTCCCAAATACGGTAGGTGCTAAAATTGTATTTGAGGTTACGGATAGATGTTTTGCTACCTAAAAAAGTTAGAATACCTAATGTCTGTAAAATTACTAACATGTAGATTACTGAGGACACATGAGGTATTTCAAATTACGGCCGATCCCAGAAGCCTACCTACCAACAGTTAAAGATAGTTTTTTGCCAGAGTTTTTTTTTGATATCCAATCCTAACCTAATCCTAACTACACTTGAAGACAGAGTCTTTCGGGTAGCCAAACATCTGTCGGCAAACTCACATACAATTTAATCCATCCATCAATCACATTAAAACTCACTGGAGGCCCAAATTAATAGCCGTTGAAATGGTGCCACTGACTTCAAAGTGACTTTAACGGCCCCTACTTGTTTAATACGAAAATAGATGTTTGTAATTACCTTCTTTCAAAATAGGCTCTAGCGTACTGCTAATTTTTATTTATATTGTTTAGGTAAGGTTAGGTTAGTAATAGGTACTTAGGAATGTAGTTGTTATGTATTTTATAAGAATTGAGTCAAATCGATATGAAATTCCAATCATATACTAATCTCACGTAAAGTAAGTCACTACTAATGTAAACGATAACGGCCAACTCTACATTTCTACGTAAAGTATAGTATAAGTAAAGCAAATAGATCGTAAAGGTGTCCCTACTTTCATTCTTATTTGATTTAGTTTACGTTACTGCTATTTGAACTATTTGTGTGTGTATACTTTGTCCAGATCAATTTACATCATACTGGTTTAGGAGTTTTGAAATGAGTTCCATCCAAATAAGCTCAATAAGAGAAAGTTATCTGAACCATTCACAAACAATGATCACAAGTATTTTAATTTTATTATCGATATCGATATAAATAAAAAAAAATGTAGACAAATACAAGAAAAATATGTGATAGATGGCTTTATCTTTGTCTAATTATGTAAAGACTTATATGTATGAGTTCTAAGTTGCATTCGAAACTCGGATGTATGACCGTTAGAAGAGCGCCCATGATTTGCAGCTGATTTCTAGTATTTCACAGTATCTAAGGCTGATTGGAAAGTATGACTTAACAACATGCGTGTCTTCACCATACCTATCACTTGAAGCAGTGTGATGGAGAAGGCCTGGAGCCTTTAGTGACCTCCAAGCCCTGTGGAGATATGACTGTCTTTACTAGTGAGACATAAAATATAAGTTCTTAATTATGTTAAGCTAAGAAAGTAATAAAAACCTTGGGAAGTGAGTCATAGATTAATAGCGGATAACTAACAGTACTATATCGCCATGAGCGCTCGTCTCCAGCAAAAAATGGTTATACATATACTCGTCTAAGCATGTATGTTCATAATACTCATTATTACATAGACGTTTTGTTGCAAAGTGAATGTAGTAATGATCGTTAGCGGCTCACATGAACGTATAACTAATAGCTTTGACTTCCAATTTAGCGGCTGTTACAGTGTTTGAAGGATTACAGATACGGTCCATAAACTGTAATGTAACTAACTTGTTCTACTGTGTACTAGTGAGTGATGATCACACAGAAAGCGATACTATTCGCGTAGGAATAAATTCATCGATTATACAAGTAAAAAAACACTGTAATACATATAATTATTTCAAAGTTACGGCCATTTTGTAGCGAATCATGCTTACAATTGGACCAATTTTTCGCGAGTTTAATGCAACATACGGCGGTAGAAGACTTGACAACAAAAAATCATTAAACACTCCCTGTTCCTTAGAGTACAAGAAAAAAGTCTCATCTTCTACCGGAAATTTAAAAAATATATAAAACCTCGTTTAAAGGTTAATATTGATTTTAAGCGAAAAGTTTTCTAAGTACGCACTTTAAAAGGTTAATAGTAACAAAAATAGTTTTGATCGTTATGAATGCTTATTTTGATACCTTTTTTGTTTTCTATATTTGATCATTATGAATGTTTTATAACGTTCAAAATATTTTTTCACGCTTATGTTCGTCGTGAAACAAGTCATTAAATGAAGCAACGACGTCCGCTGAGTCTTGCGAAACCATGACGTTTAAAATTGCACATTTGCGCATTTCATTACAGTTAAAACGGGGAAATTTTAACAAAATTTAATGTTAGTTAAATAACACTTCACTACTTTAATAATATAACTCTATTTATTTATTTAATTATTCATAATCTCAGTATCTAATGCTTAGTACACATATTCATAATTCAGTTTAAAATACTAGTCTTTAAACCCGGCTTCGCTCGTAGTCACAAATCGACTTAATAAAAATTTTAACCTTATAAGTACGTAATTACGTATATGGTGAATTGTGATTTGTAGTCTTAATGATTATTTGTATAACACTGCTGCCACCGCAATCTAACTTCAACGAGTTCCACCTTTACTTTTAAGTTGAAGATGAAAAGTCACTTTCACCCTAACAAATACAAGCCTATAGCGAAATAGCCATACAATACCTAAGCGTAACCATTTATATTCTACTACAATAGTTCTATTCACAAAGTAATCTAGCCGCCACTTTCGCGCTAATCGGCTAACGATGGCACGATTTATGGATACTTTCTTCGCAAATGTATAATAGAATTAAACAGCTGATGTATCAAAGGTATATGTTAAAAGAAAGTGGAGAACAATGTGGGCGGTTTTATCTTCCTGTTCCAGACATCCCCCGGTACCTCCTTTTGTTGGTACGGGATCCCATATCTAAGCGACTTTCAGGGGATACCGTAGCTCTATTCAGTCCCCGAGACTATAGGTACAACTAGGACTATGGCTTAAACCTATATTATTTAAAAAAATACCCCCACCTCCACCTTTTTCCAATAGCATATTCATACGTCCATGGATCGATAACGTTTTTAGCATTGCTTTTAAAGGATCTTAATGCTTAGGTACTACACATCATCGCACCTTCGGCGAGACAAGACATAAAACGCTAAAACGACGAAATTCAGTTAAATATGCCTAAATGCATTTAAAACTTCCTACTATCTGGTATAACCAAGTCAGCCATTCAGTTCAGTTTAATTTTAGTATTAGATAGTGACTTTGTATGTTTCGTCCGTTTTTTTCGTCAATATTGGCGCGACAACAACTCAAATCCTTGCAGTGAAAAATTGTAAAACATGCACTTGTGCCCTTGTCCCACCGAGGGTGCGATATGTGTAATATGTGTAATATGTGTAATATGTGTAATATGTGTATGTTGATATACTCATAACGCAGGTACGCAATGACCTCTTATTAGTTATGAATAATAATGTTTACACAAATCATTTGTATGCTTGCACTCGATCTCGCCATATTAATTTGCATTTTTATGCAATGTAATTCAATAAAACAATTGCACACGAAATATTTCGGCCTTGTCCAAAAAACGTGAAGTAATGTGGTAGGTTTAAAGATGGTACAAGCCTTTGGAATTGGCCTGCAGAGGCATTATCGCTACAACTATTTCTATACTATAAGTCGTCTAACATTTATCGCTATACCTATATCTATCCTATTAGTCGTCTAACCTGTACCATGTTGGTCTTGAATAGAACTTCTCCTCTTCGTGTAGATGACGTAGGAAAAAAAAACAAAGTCCAGGAGATGGGTACCAGCATCTTCCTGTGTATCATCAAGACTTATTGCGGTCACCAACATGTTGCCAGGCTCGGTAACTATTGGGATAAAATCTCTAGCGGAGGCATAAATGGAAATGTATGGATGAAAGTTCTATGAAAGTGTGAGATGCTACTGAGTTTTGAAGGGTATGGTTAATGAAGGGACACAAACACATTGTACTTAAACTTAGTATTGTAGTTATGTGGCGTTCTTACTTAGCAGTAATGTGTGATGTCGTAAAAGTGGTGACAGCCAGTAACCACTAAACATCAGGTAATTATTCTATTATACAAAAGTCTTATTAAACTTTATTGTAAAATATTACTTTACTTAAAGCTTTTCTTAATCTTCTACGTTATTTCCAACCCAGTTTACACCAACGATACTCAGTATTAAAATCTGTATGTTTATAAACACAGTACGTATTTAGATAAACATAGATGTAAAAACGTATAAACTGACCTACTTCTGTTACCGCTGCGATAACAATACAGGCAATTTTAAATCCTATTACTATTTCACGGAATAGGTTAAACACCTAACATAATGCCAAACATTTTCCCATGTATTTACTATGTGCAGTAAGTAGCTATTTATCTGCACGCATGTACCAGTTAGCAAATTGCTATTTTGATTGTAAGTATGTCGGGTATATAAAGATAAACTATCAAAACAAATAAAGAAAATTGAAGTGTCTGTTTGTGATTTCAAAATAATAACTTTTTACTCAATGCATATGAAAGTATACACGATACCTGCAACAAAAATGCATTTTTTATCCGTCTATCTGTCTGTCTGAGGTAATCTTCTAGGCCGATTTTAACGGGACTTTCACGAGAAGATCTAGTCAACTTTAATTTTCGAAAAATTCAATAGCGCGCGATCCACGGTCGCGGGGACGCCGGGTATCAGCTAGTTAAAATAATAGTATACCTAAGCCGATATAAGAAGCCCCTAAACAGCACCCCCTTCACCAACATGCACTTGAACAGGATGGTGAAGTTCGCCCCAAATAATTGTCAGGTCCGAAATAATTTAAACATCGCCAGCTATAGTGCGACTATTTCGCGAAGATGCCACATTACATTATCACGAATCTC
Organism: Urbanus proteus proteus; assembly: GCA_018251915.1. Taxonomy (NCBI): domain Eukaryota; kingdom Metazoa; phylum Arthropoda; class Insecta; order Lepidoptera; family Hesperiidae; genus Urbanus; species Urbanus proteus. The sequence continues at coordinate 7,909 of DWPV01006751.1, forward strand.
GAAGAATATTTTAATGTTTATTATTTTAGTATTTTTTATTATTTAGGACAGGATATTTAAGGTACCGATAAATCGGGACATCTAAGGTCCCTATCAGGTGAAAAACGGGACACGTGCCAGTCTATCCCCAAGCCTCCCCCAGTTGTGGGACTAGGCCATATCCAGCAGGGACATAAAAAGAGGTGCGACAATAAAAACAGTACTCTTAAGCGCTATTGTGTTACGTGTAAACGAGAAATTCCAACATAATCCTCAGGTCTTTGGGGTTAACCACAGATTACTGACATTAGAATAGTTAGATATACCTAAAGCATATTTCTATAATATACAATATTTCAATTTACTAAAAACAGTAATCATAAAGACCTAAATAGTTTAATATTATAGTTTAGCTACGGATACTTCTTTCATAAGAGGAAGTCACTAAATTACATAACCTTGTAATTGTTATTATAATCGTAAAATAATTAGACCGTTTCATTCAACATAATAATGTTACGTTATTGTTTCAATTAAAACAAAAACTACATAGATTATATTAGGTTGAAAACGGTTATTATACAAATAATTTTAGAAGGCACTCCGCACTAAATACAACCCGAAATAAATGCCTATGTGTAATTTAATTTCATTGTTGTTATCACAAATTATAATACAGCAAATGGGCAATACGGCTCTACTCAATTAAAAACAAATATGTTTAATTGGATTTATTAAGATCAGAGAGTATCTCATCACGATTGGTTTAACGATAATGGACGATGAAAATAAAGGTATGCGATAGTAATAACGATAGCTTTGTGTTTGTTCATGCGGGTATTCAGGTATTATGGCTGAATGTAGGGTTGCCAATAATTAAATAAACGGATAAAAGTTTATTCAAGTAATTTATATTTTTTTACAAATGTTATAACAACATAAAAAAGTTATTTATATGATAATTGACTAATCTGTAACTCTGTTCATAAGATATTTATAATGAAAATCTTAATTGTTGTTGTCGTTTTTTTAGCAAGGCAACTTTAAAAAGTCGATGAATCTTTGTGATAAAACACCTCGGTCATGTAATAATATTTTCAAGTAATTTCTAAAAGGCTATGCTTTTATAGCAAATATCAGTAGCAAATATTGCAGTGAATAAATAATATTTTCTTTTCAAATGATAACATCAGATTTCTTCTTACGACTAAAAACTACTAATGATTATTTACTCGTTTGTACAAATTACTTGAAAATACTAAATTAAAGTAACTGAAAAGATAAATCGCAAACCGATAAACTTAAACTTGAATGTCCCGTAACAGATAAGCTTATAAAATTATTTAATGGATTCGAATTTAAAGCATCAAACCATTATCTCGACAACCCTGATAGCAGCCAATTTAATCACGACACCGATGGCACTGTGGTATTCAGGATCGTGTCGAAATTATATTCGCTGGCATTTACGGTGAATCTGTACGGTAAACAGGTTTACGTATTTAATGTATGTTGTCAATTGAAATGTCAAAATTGTATGTCTGTTTGAACTTAGCAAACGTTACGGTAAAGTTGTCACGTGTAAATATTACGAGTGGGTAATTATTACATCAGACTAAACGCACCTGTAAAAGCGTTTTGTTTACATTAACAATAAACTTATATTTCAACGTAGGTATAAGAGAAATAAATACTCAGACAGATGTTAAACTCTATTAAATTATCATTGCGAGAGGTTTAAATTGTAAAGTTCTATTTTTTTAGAATAAACCCTACAGACCAATAGTTGGAGGGTAGAACGGTCAAAAAACAGAATAAAATATAACCCTTATAAATTAGGGCACATATAAATCGTTTGTCTACGAAACCTTAAAAATTTAGTTAAATCTTCTATAAGATAAACAAAGTCTAAATTAAATCCGCTTAAGCCAAAAAACAATGTAGATATTGTACAAGGTGAAGAAGCTTCATTCAATAATGACAGTTATTAATTGTCAGCAGACAGTCGCAAAAACTATGATTAAATAACTCGCAGGTGTAGGTGTTGACTATTTAGCATTTTGTATTCAAATGTAGCTGTAATGCAATGCTATATTCATGAATTTAAATACCTATTTCCTAATTAATCCATCATAACAATAGTGACAATTGTCCTTAAATCTATGCAACCTTATAATAAATGTTACATGAACGCAATTCGCACATCACACGGCACGCTCGTCTCCTCTATTCCAGAGATTCTCGCTGAAACTGAAAATTTCTATAAAGATCTTTATTCCGCACGTGTCCCTAGGCCGTCGGCCCGCGTTGTTGATGATCAGAGAGCCGAATTAACACGCCACTATACCGAAGACATCCCAGATGTCGACCTGGGCGAGATTAGGATTGCTCTTGAACAGCTACGGAACAACAAAGCTCCGGGAGTTGACGGAGTAACAACAGAACTTCTGAAAGCAGGAGGATTTCCTCTGCTTCACGAGTTACAGAGGCTGTTTAACTCCGTCATTCACAATGGTACAACACCGGAAGCGTGGAGCAGGAGTGTGACAGTGCTGTTCTTTAAAAAGGGAGACAAAACCCTTTTGAAGAATTATAGGCCTATCGCACTCCTGAGTCACGTATACAAGCTGTTTTCAAGAGTAATTACGAACCGTCTCGCCCAGAGACTTGACGACTTCCAGCCGCCGGAACAGGCAGGTTTTCGAAAAGGCTACAGCACCGTAGACCACATCCATACCATACGGCAGATTATACAGAAAACACAAGAGTACAATCTGCCCCTTTGCCTGGCGTTTGTGGACTACGAGAAAGCCTTCGACTCCATCGAAACCTGGGCTGTTCTGGAGTCAATGCAGAGATGCCGCATAGATTGGCGATATATAGAGGTGATGAAATGTCTCTATAATGGTGCCATGATGACCGTCCAAATTCGAAACCAGGAGACGAATCCTATCCAATTGCGTCGAGGTGTAAGACAGGGCGATGTAATATCACCGAAACTGTTTACGAACGCGTTGGAGGACGTCTTTAAAACGCTCAACTGGGAAGGACGGGGCATCAACGTTAATGGCGAGTACATTTCTCACCTCCGGTTTGCCGACGACATTGTCATCTTAGCGGAGTCTTTGCAGGACATCGGTGAGATGCTGCACAGCTTGAATGATGCGTCCCGACGTGTTGGACTCGGCATGAACCTCGACAAAACGAAAATCATGTTTAACGAGCACGTCATGCCGAGTCCGGTAATTATCGAAACATCGACCATTGAAGTTGTTCAAGAGTACGTTTATTTGGGCCAAGCTATAAGGCTCGGCAGGAACAACTTCAATCGTGAAGTCGATAGACGCATACGGTCGGGCTGGGCAGCCTTTCGGAAGTTTCGC
>DWPV01006752.1:0-11270 GCA_018251915.1 Urbanus proteus proteus
ATGTCCATACGGCAGTTGCCACTTACCATCAGGTGGACTGCATGCTCGTTTGCTACTTCCATCGTATAAAATAAAATAAATTATACGATCAAATAAAAATAACAACGAAAATGACGAACTGAAATGTTTTGAGGTATGGAAAGTTTGCAAGAACATCTAAATACTATACGATCAAAATAAGAATAGGATCGAAAATGACCTTGAACTAAAATGTTTTAAGGTATGAATGTAAAGTTTGCAAAAGCATCTATATAATTTAATGAAGTTATTTCTACAATAAAAAAACCATACCTATACGTCAAAATTACATTTTTTTTTGCAAACCTTACTACTGAGTTAATACATTTCAGTCGAACGTCATTTTCGTGCCTATTCTAATTTGATCGTATAATACAGATTATCAGAAATTATGATTTAGAAACGCTAGGAGTAGTTAGTTATTGTTGAAATTGGTTGAAAATGAAAATTATATAATATGAAAATGATTTAATGATCGTTTGAATAAAGAGGATGGATTATGATAATAAAAGAATAAAGTGTATTTAGGAGGAATATTTTATATGATATTTGATTTGATCTGAAAAAAATATATAGTGTTTTAATAAATAATGTTGGTGAATATGCATAAAAGATTTGACGTAAGATAAATAATTCAAACTACCATAGAAGTATCTCGAGTGAGTAGTTAACCTAGCCATTTCCATTAACTTGCAATAGGTCACTGATAAAATGTTACCTAATTTTGGAGTCAACATAGAATAAATAGTCTTAATTTTAATACATTTATAGTACTAGAATCAAATACAGAAATAAATGAAAATTATTACCGAGTAAAATAAAAAGCCACGATTTAAGAAATAATTCTATAAAGTTAAGATAACGGTGCTATTAGACATAGGAATATGTTTCTTTAAGGATTTGAAAATGTTTTCTTTTGTGTCTACTTTCTGATTTGAACAATTTCTTACTTCCTAAAAGCAGACTTAACTACACTTCAATCGCTTTTCAGTGAATTATCTTTGAAAAACACGCACGAAAATATATTACAATTAAGTAATCGTATATTGTCACGCTCTGAACACTTTCACGCACACACACATTGAAACTCAGTATATTGACAACCATACCGGCTCTTACGCGCAGTGGGTCAGGGGTTCGATTCTCGGCCATACAGATACCTGAATGATGAATAGTGATTTCTGTTCTGGGTCTGGGTGTTTGCGTATTTGTCTATGTGTCCATGGCACCCATGACACAGAAGAAAATCCTACTGTGGAGCTATGAGTGCAGAAAGTGTCTAAAGCGTCTTTTAATATTAAATGTAGTTTTTTTTTATATCATGAAGCAATATAAGTATTTAGTTATTTATTCCCAATTACATTCTATGTTCCTTACTACATTTAATTTTCTCGCGCAGCAAAGAAATTAGTGTTATTTTTTACTAAATTTACTTTTCTTTTTAAATTAATTTATCTATGGATTATATTATCTATGGTTTCTTGTTGTCTATGAGTCTATTTTACAAATAGATGTTTTCAGCGTGTATCTGACCTTGTTTAATGTTTATACCGTATTGTACTTCCTTATTAATGTAGTTTCTATTATTAGACTACATTGCTCTGAAACTATGATTTGGATCAATTATGTAAAAATACTTTTTTCACTTACATTTTAGTTTATGCAATAGTCTTGCCGTTAATCTAACTATGGATTGATTTAATTTAATGATAATATAATTGATATTTTTATGTACCTGCTTCATAGTTAAGTATTATTGACATTATTAATTGTTAATGTTAAGATTGTTGTCAAGAATTATAGTCTTTGTTGAAAACATTGTGTAATACTTTTATTCTATTGTTTTTTATTTTGTTTTGTCTTTGCAAAACAACTTTGTAATTATCTTATTCTATTTTTTTACATTTTCGTTTTGAAATAAATAAATTCTGTTTAATTGTTAATTTTAGCAAATTGTGTTTTTAATACTGCCTTAATATTGTTACCTGTTATAATACTGAAGTTACCATGTTTTTCGGGTTTCGTTATTTTGTCATTGAAATTGTAATTTGAAAAAAAAATGTTAAGCTTTTTATATTTTAGTAATAAATTTTTGTTTGTTCAACTCTGGCTTTAATTTTAAAAAATCCTTAACCACATTATACTCCCTTACTCATTAAAAAAAATTACATACATGTATTTAGTAACAAATTCGTAGACATACCAATTAAAAATGTTTATGGTAAGGTCCCTAGGCACAAATAGTAAATTCATACAAAATTCGCCACGCGCACCAAAATAAATTATAATCGTCTGTGACGCGGATGACGTACGCACTACGTTATCTGTGCGTCACGTGACGTCACGTGACGTCACATGTTGCGAACATGGCGGATCGCGGAAACGGGACCTTGGGCTCAAGGTGGCGCCCAAGGTAAAGGACAAGCCGTGGCCTCGCTGTAAGGCCACGGCCTTGGACCAAGGACGACCTTCTCGCACAAGGCGACTTGCCATCAATGCCATTTGCCAAAATTTTGCTTGGTGTGTGTAGGTACGCGTGTTGGATGACCTTCAATAATGGCATTGACTATTTTATCAACCATGAGTAGGTATAGGTACTTTGTAGTTTGTACTTCCGCTAGAGAGACTGTGAGACTACGTATGGAGGTACTTATCATTCACATAGGATTAATACATAATTTATACCGTGGTACCTAATATATTATGTAACTGTAAAATAAATATGATATCTATCATTAAAAATAGATATCTATCAAACAAGTTTAAATAACACTCCATTTTTTTTACTTTATGATTTTTTTACGTTTTAAGTTTGTATATCTGTATTATTGAACACATGGTGTTAACCAGTAAGATGAATATTCTGTAAATGTATACGCAGTTTTATTTTTATGTATAGAATAATAGCTTGCAATCTTGCAACTTGCATTATTTTAAATCGGCAACAGAAAGTGAATAGAATGTGAGATAGCGACATTTTATAGTGATACTTATAACTACTAGAAACTTTGTTTCTAGTAGACTAACAAGCTTACATAGCATTCAGTTTATAAATGTTAAACTAGATGGCGGTGCTAACGCTTGTCGTTTTAGTGTAAATAATTTACGCTAGATGGCGCTAGTATCTAGAAACATATTAAATCGTGAGGCCTATTAATACAATTTCTGTAGGATAAAGATTTTCTTTTTAAGTGAATCTATGTTCATTACCCACTAATGTCCATGGACTAAGTACTTACCATAGGTGGACAGCAACTACTACCTCCAATTACTAATAGGAACTAGTGATCGAAGGCTACCCCACGGTCTAACAAACAAACACCCCGGCATAAACATATCGACCTGAAAAGCGTAATTTCGTTACTCAAAAATAAGCAACTCGAAAAAAACTTTTTATAAATATCTTAGAAATAAAATCATAACTTAATTTTTTTTCGACCTAAAACGTAAAAAATACTATATTACACAATTCCAGGGTTAAGATTTAAAAAGGGATTTCGCTCTTGTGTAAAGTTGTATACTCGTATGTTTGAATTACAGCAATTACCCTTTCCAGCGTCGATATGTAGGTATATAATTAATCTGATTAAGATTATCTACATCGATTATAGTTCATGATAATTATGAATTTAGGCCTCTTTGGAAATCAAAGATTAAAATCCTGTTCTTCCGTGATAACCTTTTTTTTTTTAGTGTGGAAAACGAGCTTGCAGTCCATCTGATGGTAAGTCGCCACAGCCGCCCAAATAAGATAAAAAGCCCACCCGAGGTCGATTACAGATCCGTTGCTACCCCTGAGGACTGAGCTGCAACGCCTCGGGTAAGTATGTCTCCCTTACCACACCATTCAGACCAAAACATAACAGCGCTGAACACTGCTGTTTCAAGGCAGAATTCGGTGTGGCGGTGGTGTTTCGAAGTCGAACTAAGTAGAGTTCTACCATCTTTAAAACCACCTTTGCCCAGCAGTGTACCTGAAAGGGATGGGCTAATTGCGGTTGTCTTGTAGGTATAACGTATGAATATGTCTTCCTAGAATTGATTAATGGAAACTTATAAGAATACTGTTTCTCTGAAGTTTTAATAAACACAAAAACAATCTGTTATCAATTTCGATAACACTACATCGACCCCTTTATCAGGCGACAATATTGCAAATTTAAGAAAGTTATACCTATCTCACTTATACATACCTAAGAACCGTGGAAGGAATAATGCTAGTTTTATTATTATATCAGACAAGTATCGTATCATAAAGATATGATTGATATCATGATGTTTTATAGATAAGCGTGAAAAATAACAGTGTTTAATATTCCGTGCTTTATTCGTTTTTGTTCCTTGTCATTCAATTAATGTATATTTTACTAGCTGATGCCCGGGGTTTCACCCGCGTTTAAAAAGTAAAAAAGAATACATATTTAAACATAATTGTCATCCCACATTCCTCCGATGGAGCGCGCGCTAATGAATTTTTCAAAAATTTAAGAAACCTATGTTACGCCTTAGACCTTCAGTTATCTTTCAGCTATCGTTATAATCGGTGCATCTGTTTAGAAGATTAGTCCTCAATAAAATTTAAACTAATTTAGTTCATATGATATTCGTTGTGGAATTTCACACCTTCTATACCTGCGTGGAAAGATATATATCCAATAGTGGGGCTAAAATACAAATGTATTTAATACTAGTTACATACTGTTATTTTACAACATAATGGCATATAGTATCAAGCTATTAATGTCGCAAGTATATTGCAATATTCAAACCACAAATCATGTTCTGATAACGGTACTATTAATTAAACGACAATTACATATAATGTTGAGTATTATCTTTGTATACTTAAGAAATGGGTGAGACTGTATGTTTGTAATTTTATAAACAGTACCATTAATGCGAGTTTGTCACGTTTTGTTGATACGATCTCGGTTTACGTTTACGCTCGTTTTTCCATAGTAAAATTTTAGTACCTAAACGGTCCGCTAGGAGCGCTGCATGTAGATGTATGGGCTCAAATGTAAACGAGGAACGTTTCACTAAAGGTAATAAACTCGTAATAAGGGTACAGCAAAGCATTTTTTTTATATATTTTTTTTATAATATAGATGGTCCCGATGGTTAGTAGATACTTCTTTGCTATTCCTGAGGACAAGTTGGAAAGCCTTGAATGAAATCTGTGTCTTACCACAGCCAAACCCTTTAAACTAGAACAACCAACCTTCAAACATTGGCCCTTTCGGTAAAGTAAATTACTTTTTCCTATTCGATGTAGAAATAGCTTGCCTTATTAATATGCAGTTTCTCACCCCGCCTGCACTTCATGCTAAGCCTTGAGCAATTACAATACCTACGTGCATAGTTGCATAGATAAGAACAGCTGACATTTCATACAAACATAAGGGTGTGTTTTGATTTTATATTCCATTTTTACGTTGACAAGATCAATAGAAAGAAAAATGTTCTGTCTTAGGTATAGAAAAAAATACTGAATGAGTAAATGAATTTGAGGTGAAGTGCATTAATGATAGGCGCCAGTCGTTTCAGAATGTTGAAGGAAAACAGATAGTCATTTTGTTAACATATCTTTCCCACCGCTGGGCACGGGTCTCCTCTCAGAATAAGAGAGGTCATAGTTTACTGCGCAGGTTAAATACGAATTGGTAGACTTTACATACGTTTGAGAACTTTTTTGAACTCGCAGGCGTGTAAGTTTTCACGATGTTATAATAAATTTTTAATAGGGCATAACTCCTATTGACTGGCCGAGTTTTAACCACTAAACTATCATTATCTTTCTCTGGCAGCTCTGCCTGATTATTTATCGAAAGTCTTCGACGGGTTGTTCTAATTAGAGCAACCTTTAAAGATCCTTTGCTGGATTTGCCCATAATGAGAGTTTTGCCTATAGTCACCGCGCCTGACATGCGTATTGGCGACCACACTGGATGTTAATGTTGACTAGGAAAATAATGCGACAATATAGGATTTATTTTGTGTGATAGTACTTTTTAACTTTTTCTGGCGAATTTTTGAAATTCAATATCTACACTAAATCAAAAAGGGTGCAAAGACGAAGAATAATTTCGACTCACATCCCAACAAAGGGTGCCAAAGCGGCGTGCGTTAATGCGAATTCCACTCCGCATACATTCAAAGTATCGCATGTCGCATGTTCATTGCATTGAGTGAACTGAAGTGAACGAAACGAAACGATCAGTACTGAACGATCGCTGACAAGCACTGCGCGTGCGTTGATTCCGTGTTATGTTTTAGTGAAAATGCATTTATTTTGGATTTTGACCGGCATTTTTGCCATAACAACCGTTCATGGTAAGCTAATTTATTTTATTTTTACGTATTTTATATACAAAGCGGCGTAATTTGTACGTTTTCACACATTTGTTTGTAATGCGTCTGTAATTGGCAAGTAATATTATATTATAGCATAGTAGAAGGAGAGATAGGGACATGTGTTGTTTTGTGGTTCAGTAGGTTTACGACCAATACTAGATTACACGCGCGGTTTCGCTTGTTTTCATTAATTTACATTTTATAATATTTTCAATATTTCGTCACTAATAACGCGTTCTTGTATTTTAAAAGTATAATTGTTTCATTATGATATTGATGATGATGATAAATATGTTCTTATCAGTAAATTACCTCTTGTTTAACTTCATTTAGTCTTATAAGAGCTAAATGGATTATTCTTAAATAAAATGAATATTTCAATTCGTCGAGTATTATTAAACTGTTATATTATCAATATCGTTAAGGAAAATGGCGATATTGAAATATCATCCTACAACATGTTATAATTAATTTAAGGCTTTATAAAAACTTGTAAAAACTATTTAGCAATTATACCTGTTTGACTCTAGTCTTTTAGTCTACTTTTTTGCCTTGAAAATGGCTGGTTTCGTTGCTTTCCCGTAAATCAGGACTTTATTAAATCGCTACTTTCTTCATCGGAAAAATATAGATTCCGCGAAAAATAAGTAACAAAAATAACAATAGGAGATCATTACTTCCCTTATTACTTGTTGATAATAATTGGTAAAAATCCCTATAACTTCAAGTCCCCAAGTCCCCAACTTATAATTAAAGCGGTGGTCACTACAGGTCAAATTAATTAATACGACCATACTCATCAACACGTAATGAACCAGTAAAACTATCTAGGTACATTGTAGTTAATTGTCTTATTCGTATGTTGTTATTATTTTTAATACTAAAACAGTATAACTAACAGTAACAGTATATAACTAACAATAACAGTATAACAGCTAACAGCGTCGCAAAGTCTAAAAATCTCAAGTAGCTAGACTCAAACGACAAGAAAAGACGCCAGAAGTCGTTTAATTTTGAATTTGAAAAAAAAGGTCTTTAGGCTAAATCTTGCCTTTAAACCCCTATTTTTGTACTCCAAAAGTCGCTAGGAAAGTCGCTAAATCTTATCTACCGACTAAAATTTTTTTGGTCGCTAGACAAGATTAGCCACTATCAAAAGTCGTCATTTCTAGCGACAAAGTCGCTATATTGGCAACACTGGTAGCGAAGGAGTGTGTTACCACATGATGGTGATGATGGTAAGTAGCCACTGCCGCTGACAGACATCTGTAATCAACCCCAGATAAGATTCTTATAGATTGACATCAGATGCGTTGCTACCCCTGAGGATCAAGTTGGAACGCCTCAGATTAGTATGGCAGTATGGATAGACTATCACTGTATGTCGGGTTGATAAAAAACATTATAGCAACACGAATTGATACGGATACTATGAATCTCTTCGAGAAGTATTTTGTTATTTTGCGTAAGAATAGGAAAAAAATAAATTAAAATCTCATTTATTCAAAGTTGATTCATATTGAACTTTTTTAAAGGTCAAAATATACCAAGGCTCGAAAGGTTTACCTATTTGTTATGGAGAATAAGCGGCGAAACTTTATAACTAGACATTTTATCATACCACTAGCTTTTGCCGGCGGCTTCGCACGCGTTAAATTACTTATAAACCTTCCTCTTATCTGTTATAAAAAAAAACTGCATCAAAATCCGTTGCGTAGTTTCAAAGATCTCAGCATACATAGGGACAGACAGCAGAAAGCGACTTTGTTTTATATTATGTAGTGATAGTGATATTCCTTTATTCCTGGCTAAGATTACGGCGGTAGTGTTCTTGATATCAGATTGACATATTATTTTACTATCAGCCCCATTTACATGATTTTCCTCTATATTTTATGTTTGTCTTATCAATTAAGCATATTACATCTGATTAAGTTTAATTCGTCTTAATCTACGGTTACGTTAATTGTCGGCACGTTTTATGTTATCTAGTGGCGTAATTATAAACAACAAATTAGGTACATTACAAATTAAATATGTTAACTAATATTAATTTATACATACTTACCTACTTGTAGACATTTTTACGTTAATTGTCGACGCGTTTCATGTAATCTAATCGCATTGTAGTAATAATTAATTAACAAATAAGATACCTTACAAATCAAACATATCAATTAACTATTATACATTAGTACATAGGTACCTAGTTATAGAAATTTCAAGGTGGTAGAATTCTACTCGTATGTAGTTTGACCGCCATACCTATTTCTGCTGTTTCGGCCTTATAACAGCAGTGTTAAGCACTGCTGTGTTCTGGTCTGATACTATATGAATTAAAATATATACCAATATATATATATATTGGCAAGCGGATTATTGCGAAGTAGTTTTAACCAGACTTATAGCATGAATTTCCACTGATACTATTGAATATCTAAAATAAAATACTTTGATTTTGTTTCTGACCTATGACACAAGCGATTTCTGAGTGTAGGCGCCGCGCCAAGTACATAACCGTGACGTCACACCACCGCCGCGGCGACGCCATTGATTTTAGTGTAGTCGCAACTAGCCGTTGAAATGTAGCGGAGTGGTCACCATACCGGTCTGACACGCAATGGGTTTTTTTGGTTAGTGGCAACTGCGGCCCATGGATATCTGTAATCAACCCTATATAAGATCAAGGTCCTGAGGTTGACCACAGATGCATTGCTACCCCGTGAGGACTGTGCTGGAACGCCTCGGATAAGTATATCTCCCTAACCACGCCCTTCAGACCAGAACACAGCAGCGCCACACTGTTGTTATAAGGCAGAAATAGGTGTGGCGGTGGTGCCGCCGGAGTCGAACCATAGAGAGTTCTACCACCTTAATTTTCGGGTTGCGGTTTCGATCCTTGGCAAAATGTTAAATGGCGTTGATTCATTCAAACCACAGATTCATATTCTCTCTGAACGATTTCAAAACACTGTTCCGGGTCTGGGTGTTTGTCTATATGTGTTTGTATTTCCGTGGCACCCACTACGCAGGAAATATAGTGTGGGACTGTGGATAAGGCGGTATTTACTAAAGTGTTTACTGTATGTAGGTGATGTCACAACTGCACCGGTGCAACTATTCGGTCACAGAACATCACAGAGCTGTTATCTTAGTGTTCATCTATACAAATAAATGAAATTGAAGTGTCTGTTTGTGATTTCAAAATATCAATTTTTTACTCAATGCATATGAAAGTATACAAAATACCTATAATGAACATGCAGTTAAATTTTTTTTGTCTGTCTGTCGCGGAGAGCGGAATGACATTTATGTTTAAAAAATATGTATAATTTTTTACTTTTTAAACGCGGGTGAAACCGCGGGAACCCGTTCGTAATATAAAAATAACAAACAAGCTCGTGTTTCACATGATGGTAAGTGGCCACTGCCGTCCATGGATCTATTGTAATCCCGGAAAATTTAAGTCTTAAGTTAGATTGGCCACAAGTGCGCAGCTATCTCGGAGAACTTAGAACACTTCGGATAAGTGTCTCCATTACCACACCCTTCAACCAGAAAACATCAGCGCTTCACATTGCTGTTATAAGCCAGATATAAAGGTGAGGCGGTGATCTGCGGAATAGAATCATAAAAGGTTCTACTTTTAAGTTCGTTATAACAATAATTTCCTATATCCCCCCAAATATGCGGTGGCCCGCAAAGCGAATTCTATTTTTTTTGTTTCCAGTAACTAATTTATATGTTTACTTTATAAAATTTCAGCCTTGTGCTCATCGAACATAATAAACCGTCATTATTATAAACAAACTGTAATAAATATTATCTACACTATAAAGATACCGGATCACAGATTGTAAACGTGATATTTATAAATTAAATTCAGCTTGCGTGTGCGCAAAAGTAGAATCATACTTAATGGATTTAATCGAAATGTTTACAGAACATTGCATTTTTTATTTATAAACGTGAAGTAGCAAATGAGCATGCATTTTACCTGATGGTCACTGCAGCCAATCGACATTTGTAACCAACTTCCTACAGAACTCCCTGTTCTATATAAAGTTAATAATAAATGCGTCGCTACTGCTGACAACTAAGATGGTCCACCCTACACCCTTCCATCGAAACAACCGGTGACCGCAGTAACATCAACATTTTACAAGAAGACGTTGCTGCCCATCTCCTGAATGTTATCACTCGCCTCCTACAATATCTGCGGGCAGAGAAGTGTGCTATTAAAGTGTGGTGTGCCGCACCCTTTTTTATGTTCCACTGCTGGGCACGGGTCTTCTTCCACAACTTAGAGAGGCTTGGAGCGAACTCCACCACGCTGCTTAATTGCGTGTTGGTGGAGGGGATACGAGTTAGTTGCCAACCCGTGGTGAATGTTTTCAAACCGCCCATAAGGCCTCCGACAAGGTTTAACGACTGCTAGGTATCCAACGATAACAACCGGGACCGACTGCTTAACGTGCTCTCAGAAGCACGGAAACGCACATGAAATTTTTGCCACTAGCGGTCACCCATCCATCTACCGAACGCGCCCGACTCTGCTTAACTTTGTAGATCGGTTAAGATCTACGCAATCCGCAGAGCTATACAGGCTTCTTAGTGTGGTGTACAAACTGTACAAAGCACAAATTAATAGGCGTTATTTATCCATCTTAGGCTCGGTTTAGTCTACTGCTGAACATAGACCTTTCCAAGGCGCGCCACTGAGCCCGATCTTCGGCTCTTAGCATTCACTCGCTTCCCGCCTGCTAGGCGCTATCTATAATTTCTATATTCTAGACATTGTAGGCGTAAACGAATGCAGTGGGAAGCAACCTCCTTGATTATGCGGTAACGGTTATTTTAGTGCTAGATCCAAGTATTTGCGCTTTTCGAGTACATTG
>DWPV01006753.1:0-11270 GCA_018251915.1 Urbanus proteus proteus
ATAAGCCTTGGAAATTATGACAGTTTACGAATATTGGCTGTATTTCTAAGTATATGTAGGTTCTCTATCACATTATTGTTTTTAACAACTTAACCATGAACCATTAATGACACTAGGACTCGATAATTTCAACTCGACTAGCTCATTTGAATTTAAAGCTCTATACTACAAGTCTTATTAATAAAAAAATACTTTCTACATTCATAGCCATACAAAGACGACTAAATAGACACCCAGAACGAAAATTCAGCGACAAGATATCTGTCTAGCCGGAGATCGAACCCGGAATCCGTGTAGTGTCAAACCTGGTGACTACACCACGCGGGTCGTCAAACGTGTTTGAATACGTGTTACAAAAACGTCTTGCTTTATAAAATAAAATGTTGTATTAATATCCAGAATAATTTATTAATTATCCCATTTTATTGGTTTTGGTTAAACTTTGGTTAAACTTGGTTAAACTTAACCAAAACCAATAAAATGGGATAATCGACTCGAAATTGGATTGTTTACTTGAATATAACTTCACATATTCAGGTAAACAATCCAATTTTTAGCGACTAGTGGAACTCGAACCGTCCATTCAGCGTCCCCAGGAAGGATGGCGGTATGTGTGGCCTCATACCGTCGTGCATTAAATGGTGCAGTGAGCGCAGCGCTCGCCCGAGATTGAGCCCGATGGATTATCGCGCTCGGAGGACTCCAGTAAAGTTCTGTTGGAGAGCCTGGAGTCCACTGGCTCTGAGGACAGCCATTTGGGGCATTTAGTGTGGTAAAAACTCAGATAAATAAAATAGGTAGATTACTCACCGCCTTGTATTTGAGTGAAGCCAAAAAACCGCGCTACTTTCATGTATTTATACGCACACACTTACATAAAACTAGCGTGGTTTCTTGTCAGTTCCTTTAGTTTATTTACCCTCATATAATCACTTTTATAGCCCGACCATTTTAAAAATGGCTTCATTTTTTGTTAGGAATGGTAGATCTACCTACCTACTTTATTTATCTGAGGGTAAAAATCCCACATAACCCGGCGTCGCTCCTAAGGCGTCGTGTACCTTTCGAAAGTTTCCCCCTCGTATATTAAAAAAAAAGGTATCTACTTATATACATTAAAGAATTATAAATGAATCCACACTAGTTTCCGAATATATTTTTTATTTTAAAATATCATAAAATGATATCAACATCTTAAGTTTAACATTGATAAATAGTTACGACATGCTAATAAATGGGTTAAACCTGATATTCAAATATATACATACATCAGATTGTTGATTTTTATTGTCAATATACATACCTATATTATACATTTTAGGTTATTATGAAGCGTTCAGTAGCATATCATTTAATATGACTATGTAAATAATCTAAGCAAAGTAAAATACAGATATAAAATTGTTACATACTTGTTATTTTCATATGAGTATAGATGTTAATAATTATTAAAATATTATACTTGTTTATGTATAAGTTTAAGTAGATGATAATCATAATGTTTTTGTTTTAATAATTTTGAATAGTTTTATTTAAAAATTGTTTATAACGTTTATTGTATCCAGGCGATCATTTTCATTACGGAGGTGTTTAGAAATACTTGACTCGTTCATAATTTTATTTTATCTATTGTAAATACATGTGATTATATGTTGTTCTATTTAAAATACAATAAAAATATATCTCTAAACCTACGGTGTTCAAATGTTACGATTTTATTAAAATTGTAGTCTTAGAAGACTTAGGTATAAACATTATTGTCATTTATTCCTTATCATTGTATTTACTATCCAATCATTAAAACGTTATACACCAAATAATAATTACAATTTAATGAATTTTTTTAATTCAAAAAATTTAAAAACTATTATTATGACCTATAATAAATTATTTAAATAATCGCTAACATCATTGTAAATAACGCTCACAAAAATGATTTTATATCACAAAGTTAGAACGTTTACATAAAAATGCAGAAAAAAAAACAAATAAAAATGCAGTTAACAATAACAAAACCAGCACATATTGCATTCAAGAAATCAGCATTTTAATATGTTTTTAACATTACAATGCAATTATGTTAAGGAGCGTTTGATTATAAAATGCTTTTTATACAATTATACATTACATAATTCTATATCTACTATAAATTCTTTCTCGTTACTTACACCGTACGTTATTGTATCTACGAGTCTGACTTCTCGAAGTCAAAAAACGTTCGCATTCTACTTTTTAACTCGTAAATTAACTTCAATGAGCCGAATATGTTACTTTATACCTATTCGGAAGACAAATTTATTATTCAATTATCAAATATTAGAGTCTAAAATGTTTTTAATGTACTTCAACATTAAAATTTTATACATTATAAACAGAGTGTATTTATAGAGTAAGCGACAAATTAGAGCATACTGGGATAGTTATAAATTGTGATCCCTTTTTACATTTCTTATGTTTTCTATTTATTTATATCATTTACCTATAAACACACTCTATAGTCTATGAACGTCTCAAACTTACTTAGTATGCATGTTCTAAAAATAAAATATACAAGTGGATACAAAATTAGGAAAAATACATTTACGCAAATAAGCACGTCTGTCGTTCATCTGACAAAATATTCGTTGTAAAATTCAATAAAAAAGTGTTTAAAATTGACAATACAATTAGAAAAATAAAACAAAAATATTTCAGTAATCAATTACAAGATTATGATCTAAGTATACGATAGATTCAGTACAATC
Source organism: Urbanus proteus proteus (assembly GCA_018251915.1). NCBI lineage: Eukaryota > Metazoa > Arthropoda > Insecta > Lepidoptera > Hesperiidae > Urbanus > Urbanus proteus. Next base: position 2,745 of record DWPV01006753.1, read on the forward strand.
GTAATTTATGTTGGTCTGTATTATTATTGTCATTATTTTTATATTGTCATACAAAATATCATTAATAATATATTTAAATCTTACATCTATTTATCAAACCGATTTTATGTCATCATAATAAAATTACATAAAAACGAAGTAAATCTCTGGCCGTAAAAAAATGCCATGCGCCAAAATTTCTCATGCGTTAAAATTTACTTTTACATTTATAATCGGTTAAAATCAAATTCATTCAATTCATTATTTATTTTTGCGACTTATTAAAAAAATAATGCAAATGTCTTAAATACATTTTATACAAAGTTTCCATATGTTATTTGATATGGTAATAACGATATTTAAATATTATATTATTAAAGGTTGAAATTCTGAATTATCATGTATCAAATTATTATTATTATTGTCTTAACATGAATAGAATTTCAACCTTTAATGTCCCTTCATTATTGTCTTTATTTACTTAGACTACCTTATTTTAAAGCTGATATTTATTCTTAATTTGGTTTTGATTATGCTTTACATAACAATATCAACATGAGAATGTATCCACTAAATTGTTTACAACAATCTCCAAATACGAAGTTATTCTTAAAAGTTCAACAGCCATGATTCCATCACTACCTACACAGCTAATAAAAAAATGTAAAAAAATCGTTCATAATAATATAATTCGTTTATACAACGTTTACTATTAAATTGGCAACGAAAAGGGTAGCGAAGGACGCGATACACTTCGCTTTGTTGTTGTAAACGACGTACTGCCGGGGCGGTCCCGAAGGGCGTATTTTTTGCTTCTCAGACCGTTGCGCGTATTCATTATGGCTGTTATTGGTCGTTCCGTGTGCGTTGACGTTGTAATAATTTAACGCGTTATTGAGATGCACTACACGCATGTCGCCGTCTAATGAGTTTTGGTAATGATCCAGCTGCTTCTTGAGGTGTCGTTTCGGTGGCCGCGTCGTGGTCGCCAGCGTCGTGGTGGGACTTTCTGTCGTTGTCGTCGTGGTCGTTGTCGTTGTGGTAGTTGTTGTCTTTATCGGCGTCTCTGTTGATAATTAAATTAATTCTATTAATATATGGTAGTTAGCATAAATTAGGTTAAAATGTACAATTCCATAATCTAATTGTAAATGATTATAGCCACCAAAAGTAAGATTCAATTAAACTTATAGGCATTTAAATATATTTAGATATCTATTTTTGGTTTAGTTGTGGTGTGTGGTTCTTATGCGTATTTACAATGACCCACGACAGAAGAAACAATAGTATAAATATGATTAAAAGGATGAGAGCATAACATAATTTTTAACTGACTTCAAAAAATGAGGAGGTTCTCAATTCGGCTGTATTTGTTATATATTACACTAGCTGATCCCCGCGGTTTCACCCACGTTTAAAAAGTATAAAAGTATTCATATTTAAACATAAATGTTATCTCGCTCTCCCGCGACGGTGCGCGCATGCGCATTGAGCGCGCACTTATGATTTTTTCAGAAATTAAAGTAACCTATGTTATGCCTTAGGCCTCCAGCTATATTCCAGTAAAATCGCGTCAAAATCGGTCTAGTCGTTTAAAAGATTACTTCAGCCAAACAGTAAGAGAGAACAGACAGACAATATTTTTTATTGCATTTCCGTTATAGGTATCGTGTATACTTTCATATGCATTGAGTAAAAAAATGTTATTTTGAAATCACAAACAGACACTGCAATTTTATTTATTTGTATAGATGTCCTTATGACAAAGGAAAAAAAAACATTGTTTGAGAGAAAGATTTTAAAAAAGTTGTCAGATGTTTCAAGCTAGCAATTTGCACATGGCCAGTAACCAGCCGTCGGTAGACTATGTCCTATGACCCTCACTCAAGAGGAGGCTCATGCTTAGCAGTTTTTTTTATAATATGGGAGTAGCATCCGAGCATGCAAAATGAACATTAGTAATGAACCCCATAAAAAGACAGTCTTACCTGGAGTCGGCTATAAATGCGTTGCTACCCCCAAGGACTGAGCTGAAACGCCTCGGATAAGTATGTCTCACTTACCACACCTTTCAGACCAGAACACAGCGCTTAACACTGCTGTTATAAGGCAGAAATAGGTGTGGCGGCGGAACCGCCGGAGTCAAACTACATAAAATGAACCTTTAAAAACACTACCTACATACAACACTACCTACCTACCTACTGCCTACTTACCTACCTACTACCCTAACTTTGAGAAGAAACCCACGCCCAACAGTTGATCACCTATGAGTTGCCGACACGTCACATCAGCTCTCATCTCATCAAACACTTCATTTAATTCAATTTATAGTCTAATATTTGTAGACCCCAAAATGCAAACTCCGGCTTACACTAATCAAGTATGCATATAACATGCATGCTAGATGCATGCATTTGCATAACAATGATGTTCCGCCCACTGCATGGAATAGTTAGTTCTAATTAACTAAAACTATCCAAATTTTGAAGAGACAAATATGCATTGCATGATTTTTTTTTACTTTTGGGTTTTAATTGTTACATATTTTAAAGGTAGACCCCTTTGTGGTTCGACTCCGGTGGCACCACCGTCACACCTGTTTCTGCCTTATAGCAGTGTAGCGCTGCTGTGTTCTGGTTTGAAGGGTGTGGTTAGAGAGATATACTTATCCGAGGCATTCTAACTTAGTCCTTAGGGGTAGCAACGCATCTGTGGCAGACCTAAGGTAGGACTGTGATCTTATCTTATCTCGATTGTAGATGTCCATGAGCGGCAGTGGCCACTTACCATCAAGTGTACCGCATGCTCGTTTGCTACAATTTTATAAAACTTACATCGTTAAGTTTGACGTATGTTTTCTTATTCCTAATGAAGTATGCCATGGCAACGCCGATGAGGTATATCGTGGCCCGATGTGTAGGCAGTATGTAGGAATACCGCGCTGCATCCAGCAGTTTTTGGACTCTAGAAGAAAACAATTCGTAGTAAATTAGGCATTAAACAAATTAACATAGACCTTTCAATTAAAACACTTTTTGAAACCTATCTCTACCTTATTATGGGGTTCTAAGTGTCTACGTTAAGTTATTAAGTGCTATTTTTGGTTTAAAAGGTTTAAATTACCTAAGTTTCCCCTTGTTAGCTACCTTTATATTATTTTTTAATATTATATACGTTATATTTTTGTATTTGGGTAACAGCAATTCGTACGTGAACTAAATTTCAACTTAATCGTTCCAGTAGATTCCGAGCAATTTGCCTGTGATGAAATGAAGACATAAAACTTAAGAATGATATAAGGATTCCATTTTGATGAACGGTGCCCTAAATATATTCAAATTAAAGACGTAATCTGTTTATATAAAGCCCTTTCTTTAATCCGTTTATGAGTAAGTATGTTAATGAGATGTCTCATTATAAAAATATCTAGAATTTAGTCGATGTCATAATGAAATTGTTGTTTGACCTAATTATGGTTGGGCGAGCTCCTTGTTTAATTATTCTGGTTCGTATAACAGGTCGCTCCGCTCTCTGCTTTAGTCTTTCACAATTTTGTTTGTGCGTTATTTCACTGAGTTTTTTGAAAATTAGATCATTGGGTTATCTATACTTATCTATACATTAAACATACATAGTAAGGATTTGAAAGAAAACAATAAAGAAAGAAAAAAACTATTGAAATCTCCTCTTAAATCTCTTTTCCTGGTGGGAATCAGTATATGAGTAGATATGTGATAGCGTAGCGTTAAGTATGTGTGACCCCATATGATTTGACTTTGCATTATCAGTTCCATGGCAATATTGATTTCATGTTGATATATATTACATAATATGTATGCAAATTCAGATAAATATTTTTGTAAATTAAGTATTTTTAGGCAGAAATGGTAAAACTAAATAAAAACAGAACATAATTACGGCGTGTCGTCACACGAAAACAACAGTATCTAGATTGTTTTTCCCGACATTTCTCGAGCCAAAGCAATTTAGGATTAAATCAATGTTTTAATACGAAAATATATTATACGAGGTATAAATAAAGATATCTCCTACGCTACTAGCTTAACATTGTAATATAGTTTCGGAAATGCCTTAACCACACCGAAGCAACAAAAACCAGATAGAAAATTTTGTTTTATATAATGTACAGAACAAATCATTCTTTCTTCCATTCAAATCTAAATAATAAAATATCCTGGCAATGACTAAACCTCTTAGCATAACATATATGGTGACCGCTACACCATATTACATAATGCATGCACGCATCATTCGTCATTGTGTTTTCAACGTATCCAAGTTTACGTCAAGAGCTACTGCATGACGCTCGGAACATTGTAAAGTATTTGAACACGAGATATGTAGTGACGGGTAAACACTGGGGGATCCATTCCACACTCCACTATATAAATAAGCTCAAGTTACTCTTCACTTAGCCATTTATTTATAAGAATTCTTATTCTTATACAAGAAAACAAAGTAATATGAAAAAAGAAAAGCATATGTAACAAAATTAAGTGAGATTATAATACGACAACTATTATGATGTTGCTTATGGGTGCAACCACAAGCTACAACGATTTTAATATTCCACTGATAAGTCCTTCTCTACAACTGAGGATAGCAACAAACATTACTATTATAGTAAGCTAATAACATTGTCACTTCTGCATTCGCTCTATAAGTCTTTATCACCTTTATAATAATTAAAACACCACTAAATCTTATTATTTTAAGCTAATACTTTAGATTAGAAACGTAATATTAACTTACATTCTCTTAATTGTACATAACAATCTAGATAGTAAAGCGAATCGATGCGCGCAATCCGCAGGATTGCGTTGATCTTAAGTGATGTACAAAGTTAAGCGATGTTGGGCGTGGTCAGTAGATGGATGGGTGACCGTTAGTGGCAAAAATTTCATGCGCGTTTTCCGTGCTTCGGAGGGCACGTTAAGCTGTCTGCCCCGGTTGTTATCATTGGATAGCAGTCGTTAAACTTTGTCAGAGGCCATAGGGCGTGTTGGCTACTAACCCGTATCCCCTCCACCAACACGCATTGGAACAGCGCGGTGGAGTACGCTCCAAGCCTCTCCCAGTTGTGGGAGAAGACCTGTGCCCAGTAGTGGGACATAAAAATGGCGGCAAGTTAAGCGACAAAGATAATGAATAAATTATACTTACGAGATCCCATAATACACGAACATGCTGATGTCGTACCAATGGATGGCTAGGTACCGCAGCACGGTGGAGCCGACCGCTATAGAAGCTAGCAAGGTCCAGCCAAGAGTTCTGAACTTCCACAGAATCATCATCAGAGGTAATGTCGCTACGTAGAGCTGCATGTCCATGCCGATTTGGTGCGTGTGTGTGAGGCACTGGAAATAATTGACTGATTAATATATTGTGTCGTGTCTTGAATAGTACGGCTTCATCGTGAACCTATTATCGTCCCACTGCTGGGCACAGGTCTCTCCTCGCCATGAGAGGGATTTAGGCCTTAGTTAGTAAACTTCACACACCTCAGAGAACTTTTTAGAAACTCTCAGGTGTGCAGGTTTCGTCACGATGTTTTTCTTCACCGTTAAAGCAAGTGACAATTAATCTCTAATACGCACATAAATCAGAGGTGCGTGCGAGCCTGGGATTTGAACCTCGGACCTCCCGATTCAAGTTTCAACCATTAGGTTATCACTGCTAATATCTAGGAAGCGATTGAAGAAAAAATCAGATCGCGGGAGAACGGGATTTCAGAAATGTTTAAATATGTATTCCTTTTTACTTTCATCCGATACCGCGAGGATCAGTCAGTTGTAAATAAAATACATCGTATTCAACATCCTTCTAACAAAACTAATGTTATTCTTTTCATGGTAGAATCCTTGTTATTTCTTCCTAGGTACTTGGCAATTTCCTTGCTTCTTTAGTTCCGTACTTAAATAATGGAGTCGATCAATTTAATTAAGTTTTTCTGCGAAGAAATAGCACGTTTGCAATAAAAACTTCAATAAAGGAGCAATAAATTCGCAGTATCTATCTAGCAATTTACAAAGGTTAGGAGCTCATCAATAGCCTTTACCCTCTACTACTTTCCTTAGAATAGCGTCTGGATTTAAATAATTAATATTAGAAACTTTTAAGTTTGCGTATTAGCAGGTAAGTTTTGCATCTGTTTTTAAAAAGATTTTATTCAAATTTTAGTCTAACAAGAATTCTATCCAAAGTAACCGTAGTGCCTTATATTAATAACTAGCTTTTGTCCGCGACTTTGCACGCGTTAAATTACATATAAACCTTCCTCTTGAATCACTGTCCATTAATAAACCGCATCAAAATCCGTTGAGCAGTTTTAAATATCTAAGCGTACATAGTGACAAACAGCGTAAAGCGACTTTGATTTATACTATGTGATGTAGTGATTAAATTAGTAGGTATGTTGTTACAAAAAATGAGATAATATTTAATCAACTACGATATAAGATCAAGATTGGTTTCGAGTTAATTTGATATCGTATAATATTAAATATTTAACCAAATTCCTACATTACACTATTAATGCAACACGCGCCGTGGAATACTAAAACTTCTCCGACCATACGAATGTAGAGCTAGTATTCGTAAATAATAAATAATATTTCGGTCCTAAAATAATATTGGAATGAAATATTACGGGTCAACAGCTAGGGTCCGATCCAGTGAAATGCCTCCATAATAGCCTGGGTTCGAAGTCCGCCTTTGTTGACCTCTGACTCCTCGCTGTGTTTATGTAAAATATTATTTCTACAATTGTTCTCGAGTTCATAAAATGCGCGTAGGCGCTACGAGGTTAATATTATTTCGTATTTTAAACTTGAAACCTTGTATTTTCGGCGTAAGTTTCTAGACTCTACTTGTTCATTATTGAGTTAGTTAATTGAATTATATAGAATATCTTACATATTCTATTATTTTGAGTAAAACGGCTCAAATTAATCGAGTGCGGTGGCTTCATTGGCATATCTATATTTGCTTTAGTAAATTATAAGTGAATATTGGATAAATTAATCTCATTTGTGTGACCTTGCACAAATAAAAAATTAAAAAGAAAGCCGTTTTCTGCTTGCAAAAATTATCTTTTTGGAAGGTACAATTTATCTTAAAGGAGGCTTTACAAGATAATCTCAAATAGGTAAATAACCAAAAACAAATGAATTTTAATATTAATTAAACAATTTTCGAAAAAGACACCCATATTGACATTGCACAATACTAGGCATCTTGTTATAATAAAATTAAAGTAAAAAGTAAAAATCCATTCATAAGTAGAGCTTCCTTAATCAGATAAATAAAGATATAAAAACTATAAATGTAATTAATCTGATACGAACAATCGATATAATACTACGACACGCACGATACTAACAATGGTTGCATTCTGTGCTCTGGTTCCCAGGGGGCTTATATAATATTGTATCACCCACATATGATTTAATACTATTGTACGTGATACAAGTGCATTCCTGTCACCGTAGAGTCTTCACAAGGTAATATATGTAATTGTTTTTTTGTAATGTTAAGAATTCTTCCTAAGGTAAATTATAAGCTGTATTTCTTATTTCAAATTTTTAATGGTAATAAATAAAGGTTATTAAATATATTGGCTTAAAAAAGCTTTTTAAAACTTACACTGAAAAATCACGCGTAATAGTGGCGTCAAAACACAATTTATTAAAAAGTATGAATCAGGCACTCTTAAGTAATAAGTATAAATGAATTGATTATATATTTAAGAATCAAAAATTCTTTTATGGCTGATTATAGTTATGTAGTCTTAAAATTTTTGCATGAGATTTAAAAATAAAAGAGACCACGTTTGCCTGTGTGAGTTGGTGGCTGCAGTCGATAAATAGGCTTACAGGGAGACGTTTCTGCTCCCTATCTTCGACAATCATCTTCAATTTTGAATCATTAAATACTACGCCTTTCAATATAGAGTATTTTTATTGTAGACCAACATGCCTCAAATACAAAAAAACTGAAAAAGTAAGATGAAAATCTCAGAAAATGCATAGTTTATTTTACCATTTCCTCAAATCCGAAGTAGTTATGAATGAAAAGGAAGCTCTTCCACATATTCTTTTCACAGACTCTGCTGTGCTCCTCCACCACTAAGTTCCACTGGGGTCCATTGCTGATGTCAGGTAGAATGTAGGTACAGAACAGCATCAGACTCAGGAATAGCGGGAACAACCTAGAAATAGACAACGATTTAGTTTGGAATACTGGCATAAGTTGCCTTTCCCATGTCTTAGACCAGTATCTAGTCGGTAAACCACGATCCTAACTTTGTAGTTCGCGGGCTTTCTTAGAATCTCTACTTCTGGAACGCAGATTTCTTTGTAACAGCGTTATTTTGACGACGACTTAAAGATTTGTCTCCAAGTATAAATATAAATAACACTAAAGTAGGAAACTATTAAAAAAAAAAAACAATTTCAATCAAAAAAGGTTTCAATTCTTGTAAATTCATATCTTTTAAATTAAAACTATCCGTATTTCCAATTT
>DWPV01006754.1:0-11268 GCA_018251915.1 Urbanus proteus proteus
CATCCCCAGATCTGACCTTGGTGGTTACCTATTGCTGCATCCCCAGATCTGACATGGGTGGCCACCCATTGCTGCATCCCTAGACCTGACCTGGGTGGCCACCCATTGCTGCATATCCAGACCTGACCTCGGTGGCCACCCATTGCTGCATCGCTAGACCTGACCTCGGTGGCCACACATTGCTGCATCCCCAGACCTGACCTCAGTGGCCACCCATTGCTGCATCCCTAGACCTGACCTCGGTGGCCACCCGTTGCTGCATCCCTAGACCTGACCTTGGTGGCCACCCATTGCTGCATCCCTAGATCTGACCTTGGTGGCCATCCGTCTTGTCGACTTGTGATTTGGAGTTGGCAACACTGAAATAAATATTACACTGAATGTCAGTCCGTCAGTCCGGCCAGTCGCATGTCAATCGTCAGAATGTCAATGTCAAGATTCAAGATTGAAGAGTATTGAAGACTGTCGAGTGTCAAGCAAAAAAACAATTTGAATTTATTATGATTTTGTTGTTGGTTGCTTGATTAATTTAGAACAACAATCTTAGCAAAACTGAACTGCTTATCTTTTGTACAAAATTAACGTTTACAATTTTGCTTAGAAGAATATCAATCATTGATATTGTTTCTAAAAAAAAATAAATTGTATAATAGAATAAAGTATAATAAAATCGTTCTGTGTCAAAACTTCGTGTGTTTTCGTGAATAAAATGAATTATAAATGATGTATTATTTCGTGATAATTTAAATAGTGAATATAGAAACACATTATGAATGAAGTGTGCAGAACAAAGAGAACATCATAGTCTATGCAAGCAAAACAATTCAAGAAATCATTCTTTGAAAATGTAGCCCCAACTAAATTAACCGAAGGCCGACGAGTCAAGTTGCATTCAGAAGGATGGGGAATATTAACAGATTATTACTTAGAATCAGTAAAAATTAATAAACAAAGTACTGCTCCAGCGACTTCTACTGCTATTCTTAAAATTGGCGATAGATCAGGACAAATAACATGTATAGTAAAAGGGCAATCAATAGGACTATTGTTTGGTTTATCCAAAGAAGAATGGCGAGACATAGAAGAATTGTGTAAATGTGGACAGCAGTTATTTTACAGGAATTTTAGAGAAGGGCTCAGTAAAAATTTTAGATGTGAAGAAAAGTTGTTTTATAATTTCTGTTCCAGTAATCAAAAGTATAATGTTCTGATAGCTATATTTCGCAGGTGTATCAATATGAGAAATAAGGATAAATCAGATGCATTTCTTCAAATTTTAGAACTGCAGGAATGCAATGTTCAACTTTTAGATTTGTATAAAACTCATTTACGGAACACCTCGGATGTAAACCCTAATTAACTTTATTGTATCATTGTGATGTATTTATTATTTAAATGGAATTATGCCTTTAAGTTTGAAATGTTTTGCTTTTAAGTTTGAAATGTTTTAATATATGATTTTAACTGATAAGATTTTTATATTGTCAACAGTATTTAGTGTAAGGCCGTTGCCTGCTTACCTTGACTCTGACTGATTAACAACGATCTAATGTATATTATTAACATGAGAATACATGAATAGATAAAGTAAGCCAATAATAGTAGCATTGTAGTTCTACCTACCTATATCAATAATAATGAACAGTACCTACTTTCAGTGTAATCTAAGAATAAAAATAGTTTTACCATATTGACGCTGGAAAGCGTAATTGCTGTAACTCAGAAATATGCAACTTGTTCATTGCAAATGTTTCATAGTGTCAATAGTTTATTGTCATATTATTAACTAGGTTCTGGCATTAATGAAGTACTTATTGCTGATGAGAAATTTTATTTAATAATGGACATACTATGAAATCGTCACAATACTTAATGTCAGCACTTATGTACATATTATTCTTCAACTGTAACTAATTACTAGTTATTTCTACTATATACTAGCCGATCCCCATAGTTTCACCAGCGTTAAAAAACTCAAAAAGGAGTAAAAAGGCATACATATTTAAAAATAATTGTAGCATGGCTTTACCGCGTTGGGATCATATACACGTGGAGCGCGCGCTAATGATTTTTTTTTAAATTAAAGTATCTTATCGTAATATAGTAGGCCTTCAGATATCTTCCAGTGAAAGGCCTGTCAAAATCGGTCCAGCCGTTTAGAAGATTGCCTAAAACAAAGAAAAAAAATCTAATTGCATTTTTGTTATACATAACATAACGTGTATACTATATCATATGTTTTTAGTAAAAAGTTGTTATTCTGACATTACAAGCAGACACTTCTATTTTATTTATTGGTATAGAAAACAAAACTACAATTTACGTAAAGTGAATGTGTCGAACAGATTACAGTGAAAGACAATCTCGCTTTACTCTACCTTGAGGCTCGATCAAAGGCTACACTAGTATGACTCGCTAATGGGCATAGGCCCATCGAACATAGGTTCGATCCTCGGTCAGACATCTCAGTTCTGTGTCTGGCTGATTGGTCTGACACGATACGCAATGAGTTCCGGGTTTGATTCCCGGCTAGACAAATAGGTCTTAGATTGATCAATTTCGATTTATGTTCTTCGCCTGGGTTGTGCGTGTTCATGGCACCTATAACACGAGAAAAGCCTAAATATAAAAAAAAATCAGCAAAGATATTTAGAAATAGTAATAAAGTACGTTACTATCTTTAATACAATCCTTTAATACATTTTGATCTTAATTAAAGTTATTGGTAATGGTAAAACTTACGTTTCGAAGATTTAAGGATACGTAGCAGATCGCTTTAAATCGCAACATTCTAGTTTCCATAACCATACGGTGCTTTTCGCAAACCGTTAGGTAAGTTACATTACACCTAGTCGATGTCTTAGCCACTCTGAGCTGTGATCTAGGTAGATATTATGTTTATGTTGCTCTTATACTGAACTGTTTTTTGATTGTAGGTAATTTTTCTTAGGTATTTTTTCTAAATATGAATACTTAATATGAATATTTAGTACCTACCTAACTTTCTGTCTACGAACGATGTAATTCTATATGTTATAATTAAATTGCATTCGACGAACTGTAACAATGTATGTATTAATATCCCTACCTACGATTGATGACACAAATATAAACTATCACAACATTATGTAATCAATAACTAAACATAAACCATTACAAATAGACAATTCATAATAGCATTACGAAACTTTGAATGGATGGAACAATATTTTCACATATTAATGAGAAAAAATCCTTATTAATGACACATCTTGAAATATGTTACTTAACCTGGAATAGGTAGGTAGATCTATTAAGCCTTTAAGGAGAGATAGGCTTTATAGTGGCAATTGAGAACAAATAAATTTGATAACACATGTTTCCTATCCGGTTTATTTGCAACTTTCAACGCGTAGGACGCGACCTGCGTCTGGGTGGTAGCTTAAAATGTATCGTGGGCGTTAACATCGAATGAGTACCTACGATATTTATTTTTTGCCAACGGAAGGCATTAAATAAATATATTCATTTAGTGAGTTAAGAGTTAAGGTTGCGGACTGCGGTGACGGCTGCGCGAGCGCCGTCATACTTGTTGGATCACTTCAGTAGGCTCTAACCGGGCGCGGAGACTAAACGTGATCGCGTGATATTAGTGTGTGAGCCATATATCCGAGTGTAGCTGCAACGATAAACAAATAACGACACAGTCATGGAAGTGGCGGGTCAATGGCGACGGGAGTGGGCCGGGACTGCCGAATACGGAAAGGTGAGGTCATAGACCGAGACTACCCTTAGAACCAAGCTTACATACCTAATTAAATAGAGCTTAACGCCTGAATACAGTTTTACGTGAACTTGTTTGTTGATTCGTTAATTCTGTGTAATAATTTGCATTATTTTGTTATATAAATGTGGCTGAATATAACATTAAATAAACAATAAAGGTTATTCACAATTAATTGTCAACATGTATTTAAGATGTCGAAAATTAATTGTGAATAATGAAATAGGTAATGAAAACTTGATAAACCCTCTCTATCAATTTACAGTAATGTAGAGTTACAAGAATAACCTGTACAAAAGAAGTAGTCACTGCCAAATATAAAAATACGGCATTTCCTTATATAGTGTAAAATTCAGCGACACGATCGTCTGAGATGTAGAGTTTTCGCTTATATGCAAAAATTAAACCTTGCCTCTGTGCTTTAGAGTCCAATGCCGCATGCAGTCTCCATCCAAACCTGTCTGGTCCAGTTCATCGTGCTTTAATTTTAAAAGTTAAATGGACAACACGCAGACATGTTTGCTAAAGCAAAAACCATGCACAATAAAACCAACATACCCAAATATCATTCGTAGTTCTAGCACATTTAGCTTTTGTTAAGTTTTAAATAAGTACTTACTTTTGCATAACATAAGGTTGTAAACATTATTGATATACGACAAGTAACACACTAACAATAGGTACAAACAAAGACTTCTTAATTATTAAGACGTTACGTTTGACTGCGGAACCTTTACAGCACTTAAATTAAAAGCACGTAGTGTGTAGTTACACTAATCTATTAATAAACAATAGCAGTATATGCAGTTAACAGTGTGGGACTGATTCAATAAACCGGTGAAAGTGATGTTACCCGTGAGAAAGGTCTTGTTTCCTGATCACTAGAAAATCTTCATCTGATTTTGATATCTAATCCTTACGTCCATTTATTTTCAAAAAATTCAAATCTCTTGATGTAGCTTGAGGTCGAAAAATTTGAGGACATACATATTTCTTGGCATATCAATAGGGCCTTGTGGTACATATTTGCTATTTCAAATAAGTTGTTAAAAACTATTATATACTTATGCTCGACATACATATTCATATTATAGGTAATAAAAATTGGGTGCATCTGTATATAAACATATGATATCATATTTCAAATTATATTTTAAATAACTCTAGAAACCTTGAAACGCAGATTTTAAGTAAACAAAACGATACCATCACATGGGAATAGGTGTTTAATACTACTTACAAATCATTAAAACTTTATCGCCTTCATTACTAAGTAGCGCGTTAATAGTATCATTAAGTACGATTATCTGCAATTTAGATTAAACAATCCAAGTATGCATTCAATAAGGAAGAAGCGATGCGAGATTTACATGAAGATTTATTTTGAATTCTGTTAAGTAAATGTGTGAAGTGTTTAGTAGGTAATCAATGTTTGTTTACGTAGTAAATACAATGATATACATACAAATGTTAAAAGTATCTAAAATTAATCTGATGGGGAATCCTATTACTATGCCTTTTGTATACTTTTCAAAATACTAATTCGGTCGCTTTACCGATGCGCAACGTGCGCGTTGATGTCTTTTCTATCTAAATCATTATAAAGAATAACAATTTTCTAATTAAAAATAACATTGCTAGTTTGTTCTTCAAATGGACAACGTTTTTCTGTTAATATGAAAATCTAGCTGACCCCCACAGTTTCACCCGCGTTAAATAAGTAAAAACTAAAAAGTCTGGTACATATTTAAACATACGTGTTACTTGGCTCTCGCATGTGCATAGAGCGCGAGCTAATTCTTTTTCCAAAAACTAAAATAGACCTAAATTACGCCTTAGACCTTCAGCTATCAGCTATATGGTTAGCAATCAATCGGTTTAGATTACCTCAGCGAAACAGACAGACATATACATAGCCTGAAAAATGCATTTTTGGTGTACCGTGTATACTTTCATATGCAATGAGTAAAAAGTTGTTATTTTGATATCACAAACAGACACTTCAATTTTATTTATCTGATAGATAGATAAAGTAATATTAAGGTAGGTTTGATTTAAGACTTTACCACAATAATATCGTATGCTACTATTAGGTATAATATATTTTAACTTTAATAGGTATGTCTCCCTGACCACATCCTTTACAAATTTGATACCATTACAAATACAATAAGGCAGAAATAGATTGGTAGTGGTGCCACCGGCTCGCCAGTGTTCCACCGCTCTCAAAATACGTAAATAATATTATTAAACAGTATACTTAAATTACTTAATATTACTATGAATGAATTAGTTACTCTGGTAATGACCATTTTAAGTTAAACTTTGCACGTAGCCCATATTTGTGCACTCCTTACGTTTGAAAATGAATTTGTATATTCGAGGAGTTTGTTGGTACAAGTTCGTCATTTCCATTCCGGAAATCCTGCGCTAAAGGCCGCTCCGAGGCTGTGATCACGTACCTACTTATATTAAATTTAATGATAGGTATGTAATTTTTGCGAAAAGATTAATACTTTTTATACTATAACTTACATTGTAAAGGTGGTAGAACCCTTCGTGGTGCGACTCCAGAACACCACCGCCACTCGTAATTCTGTCTAATTCTAAGTGTTGCTTTGTTCTGATTTAAAGAATATGCCAAAAAAGAGAGCTATTCGTACTTAAATGAGGCTATCCAACTTTGCCAATTTGATTATAAATGTCTATGGGTGGCAATGGCAACTTACCACGATGTGGACATGCGTGTTCGTCAACTGCTCCCATATTATGTTAAAAGAAAACTCTGAAAATATTTAACCTGTTATGCCTACAAAATGTATAGTCTTATAAAGGAATGGTGGAGTGTAGTTTGCTAAAACTCTTTACCTATGTATTCGTCTATTAAATAAAAATTGTTCAGCTCTGAATGTATTTATATCTTTCTAAAAAAGTAGTTAAGAAGTGTTCTAAACAAAAAAATAATAAACTTACATAGTTCTTGGCAGTACCTACCTAATAAAGTTGAATACAAATATAAATTACAACAAAATAGTATTAACGACTATCGTAACAATCATTAATTCCTTGGAATTAAATACTTTTGATACACGTACAATTTTTTACTATTTTTTACAACTTTTTAACAGTAATTTTACAGTTAAACATGATGTTTTATTTAAAGTGATCGTGGATGGCGAAATCCATAAATATAAAAATATACACTGGTACTGGTATTGTACCAATAATACACTGTTTTGTCAAATTGAATTCGTGCGATTACTGGTTAGGAAAATTGCTATTTTTAAAAATCGAATTAAGTATGCAGTTAGAAGTATACTTGTTCACTACTCCTATAAGAGTTATCGACCCATAAAACAATGATACATTGAAGACCGTTACCTGTTGTGAGCCGTATGAATGAAATGAAGTTGCTATCTAGATGTAATGTAACAGAGTTATGTTGAAACACAAATAGTGTAGGAGGATGCCTCTCAGGTGATCTAATGATTCTCGTTTTTTAGGCATTATTTGCCGTGTTTTGAGACAGTTCAGCGAATTGTTTATCCTTGTTCATTGATTATTTTCCAATGAATCACGTAACGGTTTCCCAATAAACACGCCGATGACATTCACGTACCTATTACAATTAAAAAAGGAGCAGCGTCATCGAAGCTCGATCGATTCATTTGAATATGTACTTATATTGTGAATATTTATATACAATCATCTATTAGAAAAATACATACATTTTTACTGAAAGAGAGAAAGAGAAATATGGTTATGTCGGTTCAAGATAGGCAAATGATTTGTCAGTAAGTATTACATAATTTTAATTGGTTGAAAAGTTTTATATTAGGTAGATACCTACGTAATAATCACGCGTTCATGTCTCGTTCTTTGTGTAATATATCGAATGATTCAGACGACGTGTTGACGACGTCGGAGATTCCCGCGCAAATTGTAGTGATTTTCAAATATCATGGTCATGATTTAATTATGACGCTTGTTAACACACGCTGGTGTCGACGACCGGACAATATTCAGAGGTTGTTCTTAACGTGGAATATGAGTACAGTTGAGGATAAGTATGTTTATGTATAGGAGCAATCAAAGACAAACTTGATTAATATGCTACCTACTAGTAGGTACCTGTTAACGAGTGGGTAGCGGCCTCAAGTCTAGCAGTGTACGCTTGCGCAGGTGACGTCATACTTCAATCTTTGAAATTCACTACCTTGATACGTATCAGCTTAGAAGTAAGAGGTAGTTTATGTTAACTTAGACCTTATTTTATACTGTCTATTAAAATGTACTTGCTTAACTACCTAGTTAGTAATTACTAATGATAGATACCTATTGGTGCTAAAGTAATTTTAATGTAGGTAACTATTACTTACTCTACATTGGATCTAGGTACCTACTTCGCAAAAATATGAATGATAATAGGATAAGTAGGTAGCGGTAATTTACAGTTATTCTACTTCTTATTTCAATATGGAATTATCCATAGGTACTATATTCAAACAAAGTCGGATAAATTATTTAATAATTTTTAAAATCGAATTATTTTTGCCAGATGGTTACAAACTACTTGGTATACACCTACTTACTTGGTCTTAATTCTATCCATTACGTTGAGGAGAGTTTGGTATATTAAGAGAAAATAGATGCTCATAGTGACCTCATAGGTACCGATATTATTTAAAATCAGAAGTTCTCATAGGTAGTTCTTTTTTCTAACGGTAACGCTCAATTTAAAATAAATTATTCACTAGCGCCCACTTTTTCCGCTCTTTAAGAAAAGATAGACGTAAGAAGAACAAAGTCTGCTTTTAATAGGTAAGCCGGAGAAAATACATCTGACCATGTGTCTCAAAAATTGGTCTACGAAAAAAATGATTTTCCTGCAATTTGGTCGGGTAAACAAAATTCTGCTACTTCTGAGCGACACTCTGGGCATGCCAACTGCTTATTTAAAACTGTAGTCCTTTGTAATTCTTAGTAATCGAACATGAATAAAACTAAAGGATATTCATTGGAAAGATCGCAATTAACAACCAGTCACAATTTCATTTCGCCCCCGCATTAACAATCACGTCATCAGTAACAATAAATACTTACTTATCTGTGTTACGTGTTTATTTCCAATCAAGGCCGCTGCGAGAATGCTTCTGCTACCTTTTAAGCTCTATAAAAGTAGACTATTTACTATTACTTGATCAAGTAGGTTATAATTTCTTGTAAAATTTCATATTTTAAAGGTGGAAATAGTATGGTTCAACCGAAGTTACCTACCACTGCCACACCCGTTTACCACTACCACACACATTTCTAGCGTGAAGCTGTTCTTTCGTTTTGGTGTTAGGGTGTGATTGCCGGCCAATTTACGTATATGAGAGGATAATTTTAGTCCTCACCTATGATTGTAAAATTGTTCATCTATGATTGAACCTATCTCAGTAAATTTATCAGCCAGTAAATCTACAGCAATTATATTTTCTTTGAGTCACTGAGTAAAAAATCTTATCATAATTGGTAATTATGTCGGTGCCGATACTTTTTAGTTTAACTTACTCACACACACATAAACAATCAGATTTTGGTCTTGCTTGGCGTTTAACGTAGCCGATTTAGCTATGTTAGTAGGATCCTACATCGATGATGCCAGAATAGCTGGTTCCCATTTCACTCTAGATTGCATTGTCAATTACTTACTACGCAATTATAATATTTGAGCGTGTAAAACACGGAACAACTACGTTGCACTGCGGACTTGAAGTTTTGCTAGACATTACCAAACAGTTTAAATGTTATAACAACACTTTGAGGTCATCATAAGTTTGGTCATGAATATTTCATGCGCGATTTTGTTTGAAAGTAGACTCGCCTAGATACTTACTAATTGGTAAAAGCGGTATTGTTCTATTCAATGTAAGGTAAAACAATAATAGCTAAGATTTGTTTGGGTCATATTAAAAAAATGGTACTCATGGATTCTTTTCATGGCGGCGCTACGGCGGTGTAGCTTGTGGCGAATTAAAAAATAATTTATTCAATGTAATTTAAAATTTGCATCATACGATTTTACCATAGCTTCGATACTAAATGGCAAAAGGGCCATGAATTATTAAAAACGTATTCAGAGAATGAATCGATTAATATTTATGATTTAATATTGCGCGAAAAATGTGTGCAGTACGATACAAGAAAAGTACAATCTCTGAACATCCGAATGTCGATGATATAGGTACTATAATGTGCCTGTATGCGTCGCTTGCTTTCGCAAATATTATGTTACACTGTATGCATGCAAAGTGGCGAGTAGGTAGGTATATGCTTAGATAACAAAAAACTGGGGCAAGCGCGGTAACTGTCGAACCGTGAATAATACATATAGTTTAGGCTAGGTGTGGGTAATCATGGTAATGCCTGTAACGATATTATCATAATGTCTTTATCAAATAGCAAATATGAGTTGGCAGGCTTCCAAGGCTTTTAGACCAGTTAAGTGAATGTCACGAGACTTGATTTGTTCTACATAACTATTTATCAAATAATTTCTAGTGCCAATCTAGTCTGTAAAATGAGTACAGATTTTTTAATGATTTTCTAATTCCCGAGCCTCAGTACATTAGCATTAGAAAATTATGCATTAAATATCATTAGGTACATTACAGAAAATTGGAGAATGTTTTATGGATAATATCTACTAATTCTGACAGCCCGTTGGTTACTATTGTGGGTAACGCGATGGGTTAGTGAGCAGTTAAAATGAAGCTCGTTCACCAAACAAAAAAAGGCATATTAAAGAAAATTGAAGAATGTTTTATAGATAAAACTAATTCTGACAGCCCGTTGGTTACTGTCGCTTGAGCAATTGTGGTTAACACGATGGGTTTGTGAGCAGTTCAACTAAAGCTCGTCAACCGAACAAAAAAAAACAGGTTGACAAATAATAGACAAAAAGGTGTACAGTTTTGTCTTAGTTTATTTAGCGAATGTAACAGAGATACTGTTAAAACTAGAATTCAAGATATCTAAAGCACAGGTATGTTTTTTACAGGTGACGGAGGCTGGCGTGACGCGGCAGGTCGCTCGCGCCATGGAGGTTCTACACGCGAGCGGGCCCGGTGCCCGGGTGCGTGTCATGCGCGCCGCTTACCACTCCACAGCGGGGCCTGGTGCACCAGCTTCCTCATACTTACTCCATTCTTCACGAAGGGTAACTATCACATCTGTTAATCCAATGCTGTCCCACTGCACGGAACTTTTTGAATTTATGAGCACTTCTTTCTTAAATAAATCTCAGCCACATAAACTAGATCACGATCAGGGATGTTTTGGAGCTCCGTAACCGTAACCGAAACTGTCGGATATCCGAAATAAAAAACTATCCGAAACCGTAACCGAATCCGATATAAAAGTTTCGGATAATTTTGGATAGGAGAGGAGTTTAAATATAATACATAATGATAGGTTTTCACCCGGCCTAGCCGACATAGTAACCGTATACGTTCCTAAAA
>DWPV01006755.1:0-11268 GCA_018251915.1 Urbanus proteus proteus
AAAGCTAAGTGTCCAATGGTTGTATTACATGTAATCTTGTTGATAAGTCTTATAAATAAATAAATAAATAAATAAATAAGTATATAGTTGCATAATGCGTTATCGTTATCACGTTGGTAGCGCCCAGCCGATGACAACAAAGTGCCTGGCTGCTCGATATTGCGGAGCGTAGGCGGTTACGGCGTAGACACGCTACGTCGCGTTACGTTCCCGGCGCGTAGGCGGGTTACGTACGTAGGCCGTGTACAATTGGGTCTACGAACTGATCTCCAGTCACGTAATGCCATCGCCGAGACTTATTACATCCGATAATCGTTTAGGTTCTGTTTATATTTAGTTCTGACATTTAAATACTAATGCCAAACTAGATATAGAGTAATAATATTTTGTGCTATACATGAGGCATTAACTTTACTTGTGCAATGTTATGAAACAATTATTTCTTGTATCATTCCGTTCTTAGATATACATATAAAATCTGTGAATAGAATATGTCATTATTAACATGTCACTGCATAACATTTTATTCCAAGGGTAGGCAGCAAGTACTCGGTGGATATAATCAAAACAAATGCTGAAGGACGACCTCTTCGTCCGGAGCCCGGGCCCTTCTAAATATAGACATCTAAAAATAGCCTGCCCCGCCCCCGCGCCGCTCCCCCGACAGACCCTGCCGTGCTGTTCAATGTAGGTCACATTAAAAAGGGGGAGGCTTGGGTGTGTACCCCTCTCACCAGGCGATCAGACACGACTAGACTAGACCAATCTAAAATCCTTGTATTGCCTTTCAGTATTTTCTATGACTACTTCATATTATGTCCAATAGTTAACGATAAAAGAAACATTCGATTCAGAAACCAAATAAGCGGAATTTTGTGAATTCCCTGAATGCGATGAATACGTTGTACGAATATGTTCCTTATTAAAAAGGCCATAATATGATTTGTTAAATTGATACAAAATTCTAAAATCTACATTATTTTGAATAATGGTGAGCATTTTGATTAAGCCCAAGAAGCTCTTAAGGTTATTTTCAGTATTTTTCTTTGGAGAACGTTGTATTATAATGAGATTGTATAGCATCGATGCGAATGATCCAGGTCACAGGTGGAAGGTCGCGGCGCGCGCTTCCATTAAGCTTGCTTTCATCGCATCAGCCTCATAACTCGATAAAGTGCACCATGTACAATATGTACATACATAGGATACAATGGTGGATTATTTTTTTTATCAAATACAAATCAAATCTAGTTTATAACCTCCCAACAGATTCTTGAAGCATAAATAGGTTCTAGAAGTAGCCTGAATACGTTGGAAAGAAAATAATCTTGTTTTATACGACTAAAAGGGTATTTTTTTAACTTGAGTTTGGTTATTTCATTTTTAGGTTTTGTTGAGCTGCGATTGTGATTTCAAATCACAGCTACGGGAGGAAACTAAGATAAAGAGCATACATAGTTTGTCTCGGTTGCAGACAATAATATTCCTCAAATGAAACGTGTGTATGTTGGTTGCAGCAGAGATGGCCCACGAGCGCGCGGGCGGCGCGGAGGGCTCGCCGCAGCACACGCCGTCGCCGCCGCACGCGCCGCGCCTGCCCGTCGCCGACAACAGCTTCCACCACCAGATCATGCAGGTGAGACACCACCGATACCACCACTCTATCCACCACCCAACCTTATCATTCTGACACAACTATTGTACTGGCAATATCTCATTCCCATCTGCGTAGTTAGATTAGATTTCATGAAGATTATTTTTAATTGAATCTGATGATTTCGTGTTAAGAAAATAATGTTTTATGCCACTGCTGTGGTATTATTTTGCTCTTTTAAACACTTCGTTATTTGCGTGTAAAACATGGTCAAACCGGAATATAGTAAACTCTTTATTTTAAAAATAAATCGTGAATAATTTTGGTATTTTATCCAATATGACGTTTTGGGAAAAATATGTAAAATAAACTTATAAACTACAACAACAAATAAACAAAGTGACATTTCAATATAACAATTTCGATACATACGTTTTTCCTGCGCTGAGTACTTTCCAGTTTGACAGGTATGAGGATATTATTGTGAGAATGAGTTCTAGGTGATTATAATTTTTGTTGAGTAAATATAATGCTTCCGTCATGGATCGATGAACCCGTGTCCTCCACACACATACACTGCCGGAACCACAAAGCGGCCTGAGCACAATCAAACTCTTAGAGAAAGCTCGGAATCTCTTTGACGCGGGCATTACTTGTTGAACATTTTAAATTCTACTGCTCTGTAAAAGGCGTGACTAGTTATTTTATTATTGTTATTTTTTGTTTATTGCAAGATGTATTTGCCACGATTGGTTTTAACAATAAATTTAAAGAATTTAAATGTTCGTAATAAAATAATTTGTAAACAACTGTATTAATCGAATTATTCGTTGTAGTTTTGTCTTATAAGTACCTAAAGCTAAATTGATATGACGGAATGAGTGAAGAAATATTATAATGTTTCAACAATGAATTCCCGTGACCTTTCGGGCGCGTTGCGACACGCGCGCCGCTGTCCATCTCGCTTGAAAGCGAGGAGATATTTTTAAAAATTCCCGCACGCGATATAAATAAACTGATACGAATACACACATAAAACGTGGAACGGTCCGTCCGTCTGCATACTATATTTACATGCGTCCGTGTAATACGGCGGCTAATTTTAGCGCGAGTGTTGATGCGGCCCCTGCAGTAAATATAACGCGCGATTGCGGATTCAAAAACATTTCGCCCATTAACGCCGCCAAGATAATATCAAATATCCGGATGCCAACGCGAATAGCTCTATTGCATGTCAAGCACATCTCCTGATACACAGTCTTTAATGGTTTACTTAATATTCATATCTTTTTGGAACTTGTTACTCATGTTGACGCAGCTCTTTCAATTAGTTTAAACCAAGTGGGAGTACATTTATTTAGGGTATGAATGCTTTCATGAAACATATTGTGTAGTTCATAGCACTTATATATTCAAAATTTCTCCATAACTATTTAGATTTGCCAAATACATAAATTATCTAGCGTTTATATTAGTTTGCTATATATAAGGAGTTCAAATTTTGTAATAGCTTCTAATATTGGTCCGTTGCAGTCGGAAAACGGTACGGATTTATAAATTTGGAGCTGATCCAAGTACATCCATCGTGAGCATCTGACGTTTCCACCAATTTTCTGTGTGTATTTCTGTATTCCTCATTCAATTTCAAGTTACTGACCGCCTCGGACATTGTTCTCGTAAATAACGTAGGACTCATGAGGTCTATGAGGATAAAACTGCCTGTGCTGCCTTTTATTACTCGATTTAAATTCAAAAAGGCTTCGTCATTAAATATGACGCAATCTTACTTTATACTCGATATTTTGACGCTAATTGACTATTAAAAACTGTAGGTACAACATACATTTGCATACAATAATTATACTATCAATATACTTGCATTCATCGATAACGTAAATATTGTTAGTATGCATAAGTGTTAGCTATCGGCCGACGGAGGCTTGACGAGTGTGATGGGCACCCAGGATGTCAAAACAATAGTACAGCGCAGTATCGGCGGGCGGGCGGCGCGCGGGCGGGCGGCACGACAATATTTTTACGCCGCCCACACGCGTGTGCAAAACATCCGTCCGCGCGGCTATTCGCGGCGCGCGCGCATTCCGCACCCCGCCATTTCTTTACACCATGGATCCAAAATAATGTACGCGACGCCAAAAATATGCGGAGACGCCGCCTCCGCCCGGCGTGCCTCGTGTCTTTCGCGGATTACACGTTTTATACGTTATCGATATCATGTAGTTTTCATTATTTTATTGTTTTTATCCGGATATGACAACCGTATGATATAGATATTGGCTTATAATACAAACTTAAATTTCAATTATAGCACTAAACAGTTAAGAATGACCGTTAGTTAACTCGTGTTACTGTATGACTTGACTTAATTTTTTTATAAAATATGGGAAACGTAGAGTGCCAAAAGTTTGAACAATAAGAACTTTTGAAAATCTTTTAATACATCGTAAACAATTTGTAATATTGTAAGGTCTATGTTTCGTAAAAATCTACGAAACAGATCAAAAATAACTGCTATTTTACATTCAAAAATTACTAACCAGCTATCACCTTATTTGGAATGGGCAGCGGTATACATGTATTTCCTCTCGTTGTCAGAGTCAGAGCCCGAGAAAGAATCATATCGCGGAGAGAGCTAAACAATGTTTAGACAATACTTTCCTGTTGCAAGTGAGTTATTCCATCAATACATACGTGTTGTGTACAGACACCCTGCGATGATTGAACTTTTAGAGATGGAAACGCCTTACTTAGATTGACAAAAAATATAACATTATATTTATCGTTTTAATGATAACCAAATCTAGCTTCAGAAAAAATTATACGCGACGAATGGAAGTCTATTAAAAATATTTTATTTCAGTTTAAATAACATTTCAATAAGTTTGATTTACAATTCACGGTAATTTAAAATATTTGAATCAGAATTATATGTTTTGTCAATATTAACGTTGTATGGAATGTAAAACTAGCAGCTGAAAAGCGTAAATGCTGTAGATCAAAAACATGCAACTTTACAAAAGGGTCAGTTTATATATTTTAGGAACAAAATCATACCTTAATACTTCTTCGACCTGGAGACGTATAATATAGTATTCTTTACATTTCTAGGTTGAAAAAATATAAAGTTATAATTTGGTTTAAAAAAATGCTGTGTAGAGTTGCATATTTTTGATTTACAGCAATTAGGCTCTCCAACGTCGAAAAATGTTAAATTCCAAATTCCAAGGATGCCACTAATTTTGTTAGATATTTTTGTTTGTAAGCAAAGCGTTTCCATTTCTACATGTACGCATCAGATTCATGGCTGCAGCGTTCCTTGCGAATGACACATCTGGAACATTGTTGCGACGCGCGGTCGCTGCCATCCTCTACTGGATTAATTAAACTATTTGACGGATGATGTCACGGCATGAGAATACCTAATGATACTAGTACGAGTACTACAGCTGAGTTTGATGTGTTATAAGATTCGAACTATCATTCACAGTTTACTTGCTTTATTTACTCTTAATAAAAGTGTAATTATAAAGGAATTTGTATTTCTTCTCATAATTTTATTAGTTTCATTACTTATAAAAAATCTTATTAGTACATTGGTATTCGCAACGATGTTCCGAGCTTTATTGAACATATTAATTATCAGAAAATTCACAGCTTATTGAATCTGAATCGTCAGTTGCTAATGATAATAAAAATCCAAATAGAGTTGGTAATTTGAACTAATGATTGTTAATTGTGCGTGGTGAGGTAGGTTTCATAGATGAATGTTCAGTGTGTAAACTAAATCTTGTAGTCGTATCTAACATAACGTAGGTAAGTAGGTAAATGTGAAATAATGTTGATGTTATGAATCTTATACATTACATGAGGTTATCTTGAAGCATGCCACTTGCGTACCGAAGGTTCTAGTTTCGTGATTGTATCAATAGTATACCATAACAACAGATTTAAGGAAGAAAGTATGATTGACTAAAAGAAAGTTGACCAATGTAGCGTGTTTGAGTTCGCGTATGTTTTAAATTCTATGAAACAATCAATCTGTAGAAAAGTGATGGAGTACTGCGGAACAAACGCCGCCTACTTTTTTGCCCTTAAGCAGCAGTGCATCTGCATTCTAGTTGGGTTGGTAGGGTTTGGTCTGCTATAATATTTTCCGTGACACCTTAGTCATCTAGGGTGCAAAGCGTCTATTTTGTAGGGCTTTTGGAAGTAGACCATAAGACGCAGTCTGGTAAAAGCCAGACCCGTTTCGGGAACAGAACCAACTCAATTTTAGGGTATATATGATCAAGATGGCCATCACTGTAAGAATTAAATTTTAAATGATCTAACCTTAAATATTGGCTTGAATATTTATTGAATGATATTTTTCTATAATTTTATTAATTTAGTCACCTGCTCGATGTGCTCACAGAGTATAATACTGTTTATATATTGTATATAAATTATTCTTGTAAATTATCGATAATTGTTTTAATTACTTTGTTTACGCCTTCTATTTTATAATGAGTTCGTTATTTTTAAGTAATAAATCAAAAACATTGGAAACCTTCACAGAAAAATGATCGACAAGGCCGTTCGCATCGGCTCATTCATACAGGGCGTAATCAAATTACAGTTTGGCACTAATCGCACTTTTTATACGACAGCGCTCATCGTCATCGTTTATATTGAATGTGAATACTGACGTTGCAGTTGAAGAAGCAACAGCAGTTGCAACAGGAGATCCTGCTGCAGCACTTCCAGCAGCAGCGGCAGCAGCTCGCCGAGCAGCACGAGCAGCAGATCAGGCATCACTTGAAGGTACATACACTTTCAATATATCACAATGTGAGTTGGTTACTTTGCTTTACGGTCAATTTGTAGTTTTAAGCTTGCTTTATAATAAGATTGTCATCCAGGCAATTATGAAAACAACTGGACCGATTCGAATCCGCTGAGACTTGTTCGTGACAAGCGTCTGCTGCAGACGGTACGATGGGTGCAATTGTGTCGTAGGCTGAATTATAAATAGACGTGAATGGCTACCCAGCGGCTGCTGGCGTAATTACATCATTCACAATACGCCGTGCCACTACGTTAACCTCACCTGACCCCAATTGCGGAACATGGGAATGTCCGGTGGTCACTTGTCATCGTCGCCCCGTTGCAAAGTGCTCGTGCTGCGGAGATCTGGAGAGTAATTAAAGAGATGACACTCGAAGTGTTCGTGCATTCGTCATCGGAATAATGACGATCTCTTCTCAAACATTATTTTTGAGTATTGTATCACTTCCAATCGTAGTTTGTGTATCAAACTGTGATTCACTTACCGCAGCATTCCGCACGTCGGAGATATGCAAATCACGTGGAGAGTGTCCAAGGCGTTTGTCGTTTTGATGTGTTACGCCGCCGGCATCCGTGACGCACGCATAAAACTCGTTCTTTACTTGCGATTTCAATGCAAACACGACATGTTTTCTTTCATATCACATCTATTTATAGTGGTTCTCGGTAATGGGCGCAGCGAGCGGCGTCGACGTCGGCTTTTTAGCGCATACGGCCCTTTATTGCAACTAAAAATAACTAGCTTATCGCGGAACGATGCCGCTCGTGGATTTGTTCCTCATTAGTGGCGCGATGCCACCGATGAGCTCGCCTATCTGCCGCTGTGGCCACTCGGCGCGGGCTCTCGAACTCCTTGACCCTACTCGCGATAAAAAGCTTTGCAGCCTCACTCTCATATAAATAGACCATGATTAGTTATTTATAACATTTGGGAATTATTCGTTAAGACCAAGATTTAGAGTAATTAATTGCCTGGCGTAATTTTTTCTATGACAAAATTTTTTCTATAATTTTATTCTAAGTATGTATTAATATACCTAGTCATATCGATGGAAAAACTAAGTCATTTAATCACTTTGAATTTGAAACATTTGGGCTAGACAAGCTTTTGGGTGTGTGTGTTTTTTTTTAATATACGAATTAAATTGCATGTATATTGTTACTTTATAATTTATTGTTTTTCTATGGAGATGGTGCTACAGTGGTAATCACAACATTAAGATTAGTGCGTCGTATGACTGCTATTGGATACGGTGGCTATGAGTCAAATCATTCCGATGAGTCTATGTGTAATTTCGCTTGAAAACTTGCATATCACATCACATGCATCAGTAAAAGCAAAATTGCTGTATTCCTGCTTCTATCCACTCATAAATAAAGAACAGTACATCGTATCAGTCGAAGGGTTGCATGGTCGTAACAGCGCTACCGTAGCAGCACCAACATACATACATCCCAGAGCATTGTATCTTCACGAAGAGTCGTAATAATGCTGTAGTGTAGGAGGCAAATAGAATCGAAGAAGGAGACACTACAATCACATCCCGTAGTATTGTTGTCCTCAGCGGTTACAATAACGTGTCCGGCGATGGTATTCCAGGTGTGGGAGCAGCAGAAGGCGATGGAGGAGGCGGTGCTGCGCGAGGCGCGCGAGGCCCGCGAGGCGCGCGAGGCCCGCGAGCGGCACGAGCGCGACCGCGGCGAGCTCGCGCGCAAGAAGGACAAGCACGAGCACAGCGCCAACGCCTCCACGCAGGTCAAGCAGAAGCTGCAGGTGACTCACCGCTGTTTACCGCACCTCCCTTTATGATATAGGTTGGCGGTGCCGATCGGTGGTCACAACTTTACTGCGAATGATATATGACCTATCCATCAGCCTTTAGGAGGTCCACTACTGGCCATAGATTTCTAATAATGTTTTTTGCCAATCGCCCCCGCGCCTGGAAAACTTGTTGGAGACCACAGTAAGTGTTGATGTAATATATAATTAACGTAAAAAAATATATGTTTGTGGAAACGGCTAATCTAATATTGCCCAACAATTGAATAGGACTTAGGAGAAAGGCATCACTGATGATCCTAAATATATTTTATTGGAATATTTTTCTAAAATTGATATCTTTTTAATTGATGTTTTGATTTCTTTTTGATTGATGTTAGGATTGTTGTTTTTCATTTCTTGTAAATTAATATATTAACTTAATTTCAGGAGTTCCTAAAGAAAAAGCAAGCTGCAGCAAGCGCCAATGGAACAGTACCTGGTTCACCCTATAGAAATTGGTATGAACGTTTATAATGTATATAAAAAACTATAATAAAAAAAACCTATCAATGTAAAGTATAAAATTATAAAATTACTGCCCTTTCAGAAGTAATCTTGCACTGTGCGGGTTTGCGGCTCCCAAAATTACAGGGAGTTTTATTCGGAAAATATCCTCTTTTATAAAAAAAGAAAATTGATTAAATTAATAAAAGTAATATAAATTGTTAAATTAACTTAAAAAACTTAAAAGTTACCTAAATTATGGTATCTTCTAATCTACATTCAAATCGATGTCTTGGGTAAAATCGAACTAAACTCTCGCTATATATGCTTAATAGTTATTGTGGATGCAGGGGCATAGTGAAGTCGTCGTCGGGCGAGTCGATCACGTCGACGGGCGCGACGGCGACGGCGCACCCGTACCGCATCGCGCCGCCGCCGCCGCCCGGGCTCGCCGCGCCGCAGCCCGCGCCGCAGGACTTCCCGCTGCGCAAGACAGGTACGACACGCTCGCCCCATTACCCCACACTACCCCACACTACCCCACAGCTCCGCTAACTACCTAATGCAATTTTTGACTGTTATTAAAATGCATTCTTGTATTCAATTCTAATAAATATTGCATTAGAGAGTGGATCGAGATTGACGTGTTGTCTAACTGTAGTATTGGAATGTTTTGTGTGAAATTGCTGGTAACGAATGAATTTGAGTGCCTTTTTTACATGTTAACATTTCATTTTTATTGGAATTACCAATAGGTAGGTTGTAAGTAGAGCTAATAGGGTCGTTTACAAAATTATTTAAATAAAACCACAGGAATTTAAAACTTATATATTCGATTTATTTTTATTGTCCGTGTTTTATCGGCAATTTTTCATATGCAATGATGACCTAGACAATCGTACATAAATTGTTAAATGAAATAGAAGTGTAATCTATAATTCAAACATAGATATAAATCCTTGTTTTTAAATATTAAGCTAAAATATTATTTAAGTATTAAGAAAAGTATTAAAGTTCCGTAGTAAGACGGAATATAAATACATACGTTGATGTTGTTTCTTTACAAGAACACGAAGACCATTACATAGTAGAGTTCTTTACTTTGATAAGTACTAAAATAACATTTCATAAATAGAATGAGGAAAATGATAAGAATATAAATATTAGTTTGAATTAGTTATTATTGTGATGAAAATAAATTTACATAATATATTAATATTAGTGCTATTTATACCATCATAAGTAAATATATTTTCCTCTTTCGATAGCGTTTATGAATAATTATTTAGAATTTTAATGCAACATTTAGATACTCGCCGAGCATACACGAACGAACGCATACGAGTATGTAAATATTCGCAACGATGTACATCTGTGTTTCGTCGGATGTAAGATTTTTAGCGCAATTATACGTTTTTTTGGATTGTTGCGCGGTGTTAATATACATTTTATTATTCGTCGAGTAACTCGGCGAATGTCTCGCGAGTATCTGAAGTTGCATGGATGTGGTGTGTCGTTGTGTGCGTGTGCGTGTATTAACCAGCATGCGGTGTGTACTAACGCAGCGTCGGAGCCGAACATGCTGAAGGTGCGGCTGAAGGCGCGCGTCATCGAGCGCCGCGCCTCGCCGCTGGCGCGCCGCCCGCTCAAGCCGCGCGCCAAGCACCGCAGTGAGTCCGCTAGCCCTCCTCTCCTCTACACACGACACTACATGACACTAGCCTACGTTATCCTATCCACATAACATGCTACATTTTGTTTATACTGCCGACCATAGATCATCCACCTTGCAGTACTGATCCGATAGTTTTTGTTTTACCTTATTCATTTGCTATTGGATCTACACTGCCTTATATGCAATAGTTACCTAAACACCATATTTTAATTTTGCCTTATAAAGAGCATGTAAGTTATTAAAATCAGATCAGATCAGTAGAAGGACCCTATGAAAATGTTAACGACAAATTTTGTCTATAATCCGTATAAGTATCAATCAGGAATTGCAATTGGATGAACTGTATTCAACATCAATATGTACTTACCTGAATTGTTTGTGGCCACTGCCGTTAATGGACAGCTGTTACCTACCCCAGATAAGATCAAGGTTTAACCTGAAGTTGCCCACAGATGCGTTGCTACCACTGCAGACTGAGTTGGACCACCTCGGATAAGAATGTCACCATCTATAATCAATTCACAGTAGAGATTAGGTTGGACTCGGTTGGATTAAAAATGAAGCTGGATTGCAATCGCTAGTAATGATGTAAACTAATTAATTGAGACTGAAGGCAAATATATATTAATTCGTTACTCTAATTTAACTCCATGAATTCGTTTATTGCTGTAAATAAATAAAAACTTTTCTATTGCATATGAAAAGAGAGCCTCGTACATAACGTGCGTACGTTTCCTCAGACTGCGAGGGCGGGTCCCCGCGCGGGTCGCCGCCGGGCGCGGCGTGCGCGGCGCCGCCCATCCGCGAGGAGGAGGAGGGCGGCGCGCGCGCGGCCGAGCTGCTGTTCTCCTCGCCCTCCATGCCCAACATCTCGCTGGGCCGCCCGCA
>DWPV01006756.1:0-11267 GCA_018251915.1 Urbanus proteus proteus
TATCGCCGTATCAATCTCGCGACATGTTTATTGATTTACTTTTCAAACGCTGGTGAAACCGCGGGGATCATCTAGTTTTGTAAAAAGGTACACACACACTCAAATTTACAACGTAATAAGAACCTAATTACTTAGTTATTATAAGTATTCCGCTTAAATCTCAGATGCCTCATCATCAATATTTTTATTCAACGCTTCTTTTAACGGAGCAGAAACTAAACTTATTTACTCTTTAGAAACCCTTAATAAACCGTATTTTTTTACATAATTAACAAAATGAATCAACACTTTAGTTCACCGTTATCCAATGTTGATTTTAGTATCAAACTTAATATCTGTTTCCATCTTTTCAGATCTGACTCGGCGTTTGGAACTCAACCTGAATGAAGGATAGGACCGTTATTAGATTAGAGTGAATATCTAGAATGTCTGTTAAGAAACTTAATATTTAGAATGTGGAGAAACTTAGTGTTGTGTTAAGTGTTAAGTCTAATGTTAAGTCGAATGTTAAGGTGATAATAATGGCTCGTAGGGCTGGACTGTGGGTGGTGCTGTGGGTCGCCATTATCCCGTTACATCGAGCTGATAATTTGGGTAAGTACGCTGTTATTTGTTAATTGTGATATATTTGTTATGTTATTAATCGTTTTAAATTATACCATCCGATGACATAATATTATAGGTGTTTAATTAACTCGGTCAATTCTCGACGTGGGAATTAGTTTTTTTAATTTATTTTGGATTTATCAAATTGTCCTCGTCAGTCGGTTAATCCGTTAATAGAAAGAAAAACCTTGAAATATTTCCCCTGTAAACATATTTTCGTAATTTTATCTGATAAGACCGGCAGTAAACATATTTAATGTCAAAACACGCATGTGGCGGCCTACTCGCTCACATTTGAGGCGACTATCTTAGTCCTCGGAAGTAGGGATGCGTTTGTGATTGACTTCAAAACTCTTGTTCTATAATTATAAAAAGTTATATGTCATGTCGTACATACAAATGTCCATGGCGGAAGAGACCACCAAGACCGCCAACTGGGCGTACACTTCCCCTTTTCCAAATTTAAAGTGTTTTTATTATTAAATTTAGTTTTGTTTGTACGCGGCAAAATTATAAATATTATTTTGATTATTTTAATACAATTTTGTTACCATCTACTAGTCTTGAAGTTAGTAGTAGTTAAATGGTACACTAATTAGCTGTCGAAATGGACGTATCACGTCCAGTTTAGCCAGTTAATTGTTTTGGGCAAAGTTCCATCGCGAAGTAATAAGTTAATTTGTTCAGTTTCTTTGTTCTTGCATTAGACGGATGCTATCCCGCATTAATCTTAATTTAGTTGACGAATCCCGGTAAAGAATTGTTTTATTGGATTAGGTGAAGGGGATAGATAAGGATTCTATGCGAATCCAATCTCAGTTTCGTTCAAGTACTTCCTGTTATTGTTTTCTACGTACAGTACGATTTCCGTCAGCATAAAGTCGACGTTAATCAAAAATAGATATTTTTTTTTGGTGTAGAATTTACCTTTTTAGATGCCTTATTTATATTTATAGTGAACTAAATATTAATTTGTTATTAAAAAGTATTTAATTAAAGAATAATATCTATACTAATATTATAAAGAGGAAAGATTTAATTGTTTGTTTGAAATGAATAGGCTCTGAAACTACTGGACCGATTTAAAAAAAATCTTTCGCCAATTTAAAGATACAACTTTACTTAGTACTACTAAGTAAATTCGGCCATATTTTATCATAATTCGTATATTTAATTTATTTTTTTAACTCGGGTGAAATCGCAGGAACCATCTCGTAATTTATAATCTGGAATATGTCCACATGAAAACAAGTATCAGAACGCATATTAAATATGTACCACCTGAGTATACTTCCGCACCAAATAGTTTTACTGACTAAGGGGTATTACTTATTTATTTACAAAGGGTACGTTTCCCAACCTTTGTCATTAATCCTTTACCATAACAACAGGTGATACTGTGAGTCAGTCGATTTTCGAACTAAAGCTTTCCATAATAAGGACTACAGATCTTTGAGAACCGCTAAGTGTTTACGGTGGTTTTTGACGCATAATGATGCTGAATTTTGTGTTGTTGATTTAGGCTCCAATTTTGCGTTAAAATTGGAAACTCTATATTAGACTTTGCGCTGTTATTTTGCTTCTGTAAAGTTAACAATGTTTTAAATAAAGATTGCTGTAAGTTTTAGTTATTACAAATAACAAATGATCAAGCAGTCTGACTAAATCGTTTATTATCCATATATCTGTAATACTTTCATGTATGGTGAGACTACGTCAGAAACGTGGTAAGTTTCATAGTACACCTTGTGATTATTCTCAAGGTGGTAAAACGCTATGTGGTTTGCTTTTGATACCACCCTCACACCTGTTTCTGCCGAATACCAGCAATTTTAAGCGATACTGTGTTCCAATTTACAGGGTTTGATAAAAAGGACATACTTTTTCGACGCGTTCAATTCAGTCCTGTACCCCTTTTTTACGAAGGGGGAAATCTTCAAAAGGTACCCGACGCCTTTGAAAGCGATGACGGGTTATGTGGGATTTTAACCGCACTAAAACCCCCCGGTCGCCGTACTCGACGTTGCGAAGAGCACTCAGCAGTCTCAGCAAGGAATACCAGCCGGAGTCCTCAGAGCGCGTTGCCCCATCGGGCTCAGATAGGGCGAGCGCTGCTATCGCCGCACTGTCAGGTGCACGGCGGTATGCGACCACAAATACCGCTGCCCTTCCCGGGGCCGCTGGATGGACGGTTCGAGCTCCCACTCTAGCCGCGCGCAGCCCCGAAAGCCCATTTTTGTCGTCTCTTACGACAGGCATACCGTAGCCCGATTCTGGTTCCGAAACTAGAGGGACATCTAATAGACTGCGTACTTTTCTATCCTATAAATATCTACATTAAAGGACGAAAAGTCTACAACATAAAGTACGTGTAAATAAAATAGGTATGTACGAATGTCATATATTATGCAAATGATATATGTAGGTGTGATTACAGTTACATTCATGAACACAATGCACGGCAAATTATGCATGCAATAAATCGTAATATGCATGTATTTGGACAGATAATGTGGGTTTATTCAGGACTAGGCATGTTAGTGCGCGCAATACATTAACACTGGCTGGATCATTTATGTATGTATGTAAGTATTATTAAAAGATTGAACAAAAGACTGAGCAATATTTTGTTACAAATTAATTATCAGAGGAATGTATTAGAACAAGATTAAGTCTGGTTTACTACCAACTATGTTTCGGTTGAAGGGTGTGAATTCCGACGTACACGTTTCGACCGCTTAAGTTCTCATGAGCATCGCATCTGTGCTGGGTGTCACGTAGCGCCTTTATATTACAGGTCCACAGGTAGCCCTGACGCATGTGGTAGTGAACTGGGTGTGGTAATAAGCCCGTGTGGTAGCCTATAACTTTAACCTTTTTATTTTGAAACAAAATTTTGCTTACAAGTTGGACAGTATAATGGATTGACGATGATAAATTAAACCTACAGTAAGGGTCAGTAAGTATGAATTTCATGCAGAGTTCGGATAATTTAAGTACATATTATAGGTTTTTATTGCTTCGAAGTAGCAAACGAGTAGACAGTCCACCTGATTGTAAGTGGCCACTGCCGCCCCTGAACATTCAAAATCGACCCAAGATAAGATCAAGTCCTACCTAAAGTTGACCACAGATACGTTGCTACCCGTGAGGACTGAGTTGGAACGCCTCGGATAAGTCTGCCTAACCACGACCTTCAAATCAGACACAACAGCGCTGTTATAAGGCAGAAATAGGTGTGGCGGTAGTGCCGCCGGAGTCGAAGCATATACAGTTCTATCACCTTTAAAGTTGAGAGTCTAGAGAAGTGTTTATTTATGTCACAAGTGTCAAAACTCAAAATATAACTATAAATTATATTATAGATATTTTTTACACATAATATAATGTTTTTTCTAAGTAATCTCTTAATATTGGAGGCTAAGATTCACTTTGGCTCATTGCATTAACCCAGTTAGTAAATATTGATGAGAATATTAATACTAAAAAGCCAATTGCGCAGTCAGAGCTTAGAATGTAGCCGTGTACCAATGAATTCATGGTCTATAACCGTATGTGTACTTTGTAGAACTTGTTAGTATAGTACATATATGTACCTATATGAAACATATCCAAATTCATTTCCGGTTAACGGGACGCAAATATTTTGTGATAGACGAACGTTTGTTTAGTAAACAAATCCATGTTGAAATATTGTAATATATTGTGGATACATAGAAATTGATATATTTCACGTAATCATGACAAATCGTTCGTTATCCAAAATCATGTTTTCATTTTTTTTTTCATTATTTTTTTTATGATTTTAACAAATTATGAAAATATTGTGATTTAAGAGAGGTCTTAAAGGTAATATCATAAATAATCCTTCACAGTTAAGCTACAACATTTTCTCTTCCGAGCCGCATTAAAACAGCATTGTTGAGTATACGCCAGACATCTTCTAGTAATGGGGAAAAACCTAAGCTCAGAAGTGGGATAGCAAAGGGTCGCCATTATAAAGCGCTGCCTTAAGCCGTAAAGGGAATCCCATAAATGAGTAAATAACGTTAATGTTTGTCATTTGTATTCAAGTAGACATCTTACGACAGGAGGGGAATACTACCATCGTTTCAAATAATCACGGAAGTCCCGACATTTAACGGTCATTATATAGATATTTACGCGAGGAAAGGTCTCTATATGTACCTATATGTAACCATTCTGCGTTTCGTCCTTCCGGGAAGCCAGCTTAAAGGTCACTGTGATGTTAATAAATCTAATAATATAGATATTTGTATTGTACCTATAATAAAGATTATTGTCGAGTATGTGCATTGCAGGTTTTTTTAATATAATCACCATTTTGACTATTGACTATTACTATTCATAATTTAGGAACCACACTTTATTGTCAGTCAGTTTTTTAGACTGTGAAGATGGTAAAACCTTTTGTGGTTCGTGTTCTAAGGCTCAATAGATGTGCCTATGCTGCACATAGGCACATCTATTTCTGCCTATTAACGCAATGATAAGCGCTGATGTGTTCTGGTCTGTAAGGAAGATATATTTAAAAAGCTTCTGTGGTCAACCTCAGGTAGGTTTCTGATCCTAGATGGATTGAACACAGGCCATTTAACATCAGATGAACTGCATGCGTTTGCTACTTTTGTCGTACAAAAGAATCCTCTAAATCTGTAGTCTTTGCACCACAAATTAATTTAAAATATCCTCACAAACACAAACAGAAAACAGGATGAAAAAGACATAAACCCTAGTAGATTTAGCTATCGATTGGCATAGCCACGGTTTTCTTGAAAATCTTGTACGTGACGTGAAGCCCGGATAATCCTCTTGGAACAAAACCCCACTCAGGGAAATAATGGGAGGAATTTATCTGACTGGCCACGTAATCCCGCCCATAGATGGCTCCGATAAGTGCTTACTGTTATTTAGATCGGTGGACTCGATTGCGATATCTGTATTTTATTAGTTGGAATTTCATATTTTTATGTCCCAACCCTTTATAATATCCTCCAGGCATTGAAGGCCTAAAAGTTAATGTACTTACGCAGTTTTAATTATTTGGTAGTTTGTGCTTATTTATGATGAATAGTTTTGGAAGTAGTGAAATAATGACGATGCTGAGTTTCTTGTTAATAGAATTTGACATCGTTAGGAACAGAACAGCGAGGTGCTTATATTTATTGAAAAAAATCACTGTTTTAAAAATTCATACATTTTGACAATTACAAGTTATATGTTTTAAATAGAGGTACATATTATATTTCGATTAGATCATATGAACATGACGACCAGCGTAATGAAGCGATCATCATACCCACCTGACATACAATGATTCAGATTCAGATTCAGGGTTCAATTGCCAGCCAGGATCTAAATGTTGAAGGTAAATTTCTGTCGGATCTGAGTGTTTATAAATTCATCTTTGTATGTCCATGGCACCCAAAATACCGCAAAATCTTAGTTTCGGGCTATGAATGTAGAAAGTGTTTTTACACACCGTAAATCTTAGGGATCTTAGATTTAAATACCGTGCTGCGTTATGTAATAATGGCAACAGTGAAAATCCCTTATCTTCACTATTTGGTCCTTATATTTTTTGCTAAGTGCAATTTGAGTGCTTTATATTACACTGTCAGATTTTAACGTAAATTCTAGAACAAATGTGTAGGCGAACGTTCTAGATGCTTTCCACTTAATCTTTTGGAAGTGATTGTGTTTCGAACGAAATACTGTGAAGAAAAGAAAAAGTAACATAGCGGCTATAGAGGACATAATTAGTAGAAATGGCATATTTATGTGCATTTTTTTAATAACGATATGCATACGGACAAGGTGCAGTTGTTTTATTTTGAAATTATTTTGAACAAAGTCTATTCACTCTGCTGTCTTAATGTAACATAATTTGGTGTTCTGGATTTCAGTGTAATAATGATGTTTTTATAACATTGAAGTAGCAAAAAAGCATACAGTCCACCTGATTGACTGGCCACAAGAGCGTTGCTACCCTTAAGGACTAAGTTGGAACGCCTGGGATAAGTATGTCTCCCTAACCACACCCTGCAGCCCAGAACACAGCAGTGCTGAACTCTGCTGTTATTAGGGAGAAATAGGTGTGGTGGTAGTGCTGCCAGAGTCGAACTATGTACATAGATTTCTACCACCTTCGAAAATTAAACTAGTTACCAAGTTATTAAAACTAGAACAAATGTAAAAGATATTACTATTTCATATCCCAAAGTAATTTTTATTTAGTGTTTTAGCTAAGTAATATTATTTTAAAAATGTGTTTTTATTATTTATCATTTCTACTTTATATTAGCTCTATGGAACGCCAGTGAGTTGAACGATCGTAATCAGCTTAAAACGTCGCATTATTTGGCACTCTATGTATTGAAAACTTTTTAGGTTTTCAGGTCTTGGTATTTATTGGAAAATAACAGTAGTATTTATTTTTCTTACCGTTATTTATATTGCTTAATTATGTTCGTGTTAGAATTCATATCTATACTAAAAATATAATTGAAATGTCTGTTTGTGATTTCAAAATAACAACATTTTATTCAACGCATAATATATGAAAGTATACACGATACCTATAACAAAAATATCTGTCTGTTTGGCTGAGGTAATCTTTTTAACGGACCGATTTTGACGGATTTTTCACTGGATGATAGCTAAATGTCTAAGGCGTAACATACTTTAATTTTGGAAATAGTATAAGCGCGTGCGCTACGCGCATGAAGCTGCGCTCCGGGAGAGTGGGACGATACCTATGTTTAGATAATTATGTATTCCTTATTACTTTTTTAACGCGGGTGAAATCGCGGGAATCAGCTAGTAATATATAAAGTTGATAAAATATTTATACCTTTCAGATTACCCATTACCTATCGTAATGGCAGTGTTCTTTTGGAAGAATATCGTACACTATTATTAAAATCTATATTTATTTACATGTCAGAGCTATCACATTAAAAAAATAGTTATTTTTCATTCACCAATAAAATATTTGATTATTAATTTTTATAAGGAGCAACAATGTGAAATCAGTGGTGCGTTGGGGTGCACCGAACTCACTGCGAGGGGTCGAAATTCATTTCATTAGGCTATTATTTCTTAAATTCATCTTTATTACAGTCATTTTGAATAAGAATTGAAATTAATAGCACCTTATTTATTCACAAACGAGAATACAAAAGCAATTTCTACAAAAGAAAACGAATCTACAAAATCCAAACAAATCGCGTCGCCTGATTGACCAGTGCGATTGAAGCGCCAACGAAATTCAGTACCGAGGTATTATTTTCCTCAATTTTCAACTTCTATCCAAATATAACGAGATTGGAAGAAGATTAGGGCTTGATTATGTTTTTGAGAATGTTTTTGAAAGTGGGATATCCGATGGATAAACAAATACAAGGAAATTTTAAAAATTGATCCAAGTGCGTTTGGTTTTTATTTATGGCGGATCTTTTGTATTGATATTTTACAAAGTTGGAGAAAAATTAAAGGTAAGTCTACATTAAATAGAATGAGATTTGGATGTAACCAAAAAAAAAAGAAAACTTGAGAGGTGTCAAGGGACACCCGGATGGAGCGAAGTTCCTTTCTATTAATTAGTGAAAGAACTGTAATAAAATTTTATTTTTTATTATTTACAAAAAACCTGTATACACCCAACAAAAATAATCTTCGCGACACCACACTGTTCAATGCGAAATGAAAATGAAAATATCTGGCTTGCTTTCTATAAGAGAGAGAGAGAGAGAGAGACAGACAGAGAAACAAGCGACATGCGACAAAGAGTGTCGTGACAACTTTTCGTAAGAATTTTTTCCGTCTAGCCCCCTTTTCACAACGCGCGATAAGGAACTTCGTTCCATTATGATTGTTAATGGTCGTAAATGTACAACTTTTATACGATACGATAACACAATGTAGCACGCCGCGGCCGTCCAGCTGCAGGCCACCTGCGGCGACCACCGCTAGCTACAGAGACACTCACGCAGCAGCTTGTAGAGGTCCAGCTTGAGGTGCCAGACGGCGTCGTGCCCGGGCGCCAGCGTGGGCCGCTGCGGCTCCACGGCGCCCCCGCGGCCCTCCAGCTGCAGCGACACCTGCAGCGACACTCCCGCCGCCTGCCAGCGTGGCAGTGGAGACCCGTCGTGGTACGATACCACCATCTGATGGGACAGCAAGGATAGAGCTTTATCCACATGCGTTTACATCATCGACACCTGCTCACAGACCATTGGCAGACACTATGGGGTAAAACAAGCCCTTAGGACAAATTAAAACAATTGAATTATTCTATTCAACGAATTATCCTACTTTTACGTAGGTTAAAGCATCCTCATCATCCTCAATATAAGTTTTAAGCCGTTTTCGTCTAATTTAAAAATTCCACATGTTAAAGTATTTACTGTCTGTAAACTCATGTTAATAAAATCATTTAAAGAACCAAAACAAAACTTTCCCACTCACATAAACATCAAATGGCATAGCCGGCTTGAAGACCTGCAGCGACCCCCCGAGGAAGGTCACGCTCAGCGAGGAGTTGAAGATGCGCGCGATGCTGTAGCCCTCGATGACGTCATCCAGGAAGGGGTCGCCGACCGCCGCGGTGATGATCACTTCCACGCCGTCCAATGTGGGCACGAACTGGGCTAACTCCGCCATTGGGTACTTGAAGTCGTACGTGCCGTTGAACTGTTGGGGCAATTGATTCGATCTTTAGGATATAATTTTTTAGGATATAATTTTTCTGCTTAAAATGAAAGTATATTATTAGTAAGTGGATATTTAAAATAAATTAGTGAACTATGAAATTTTACTTATACTCACTGAAAAGTAACTAAAAACTCATAAAATTACTAACATCTATATCGCAAAGCATGTTGTTAGGGATTTCCAATGTTATCTATTTTGTATTTTGTCTTTCTTTCTTTAGCACAATTTTTAGTTTGTTTGTTATGAAAAGTCCGATATGATTTGAGAATAACTTTTAAGTGAATAATTATTTATTGTAATACTCACAAATCTCAAATATGGCAGTTGATCATAATTGGGATTGTTGTAGTAGGTAGAGTAGGTGGTGGAGGTGGTGTATGTGTTGTAGTTGGGGTTGTTCACATCCTGGTTCTGGTTCTGGTTCTGGATGGCGTACTGGATCGGGTCCGGCTTCGGCATCCAGAATGGGTATTTCTCGTCCTGAGGTAACAAATATTTTTTTATTCTTTTACACTTTATTATAAAATAATAACAATTAGAGTTATTGGCTAATGATTTTAATAATCAAGGGTAGTATTTTGACAATTACAAATTAAATATACGTAAAAATACATACTACCGAACGTAAAACTTACTCTTTTAAAAATATTTACAAATACTTTGATTAGACAAACTTTTAAATAAAAAAAAAAATTCCACTTGTTTGAATGACAGTGATTACACAGACAGTCACACAGATCCAGATGTTATTCTTATACTTTTAACTATTTGTACCGATTTCTCAGCTCATTGGAATCTCTTTACATCAAGTTTAAGTTTTCATCTCGTACCTACTTTTTACTACTATTGTATTATAATTGATGATCAAGAGAAAAGACATTTCTATCTTTTCTTTCTACGCAAAGTACTCACAAAGTTGAACATCCTCGTGTAGACCTTCTGTTGGTCGTACCACCAGTCGGGCTGGTCGACCTGGTTGGGCTGGCCCGGGCGAGCGTCGCGCCCGCGCCCGAACTCGTCCAGCTGGCCCGGGTACTCGCCCGGCGCGTAGCCCGTCTCGTTGTACAGGTACGGGTTGTAGTTTGGACGCGCTGGGACAGAAAGAATAGTATTAATATATGAGATAGTACTTGTGAATTATACATGTGAGAGACAAGATAATACATGTGTGATGCAAGAAGTTAATTGCTAGTATAATCGTCTTTGTACACAGAATGAATTTTTCAAGTATGTATCATTACACAGTTAATCTAAACCAATTCATGAGTTGTGAAACCGATTTTGATAAAATTTAAAACTGCAGTTAGTTTTTTTTATGTATTTTCCTACCCGGGTCTTGAAAAAAATTCATTTTGGAAGGAAAAAAAAAGGTACCTGTATTATTATGCCATTGGATAGTGTCAACAAAAATCAAGTAGGTAGGGTACTATGACCATATTTCTTTTTATATTGTTGAAGGCACAGGCAGACAGTCCACCTGATGATAAGTGGCCAGTGGCCTTCAGCGTGAGGTTCCACTCACCTCGCGTGTACTGGTCAGTGGGCGTGGGATAGGCGGTCGGGAAGAGGCCCCGGTTGTTGAACTGCCCCTGCACGTAGTGGCGCGGCCGGTACTGCGGGATGGGCCGCACCGTGGCCTTCAGCGTGAGGTTCCACTTACCTCGCGTGTACTGGTCAGTGGGCGTGGGGTAGGCGGGCGGGAAGAGGCCGCGGTTGTTGAACTGCCCCTGCACGTAGTGGCGCGGCCGGTACTGCGGGATGGGCCGCACCGTGGCCTTCAGCGTGAGGTTCCACTTACCTCGCGTGTACTGGTCAGTGGGCGTGGGGTAGGCGGGCGGGAAGAGGCCGCGGTTGTTGAACTGCCCCTGCACGTAGTGGCGCGGCCGGTACTGCGGGATGGGCCGCACCGTGGCCTTCAGCGTGAG
>DWPV01006757.1:0-11266 GCA_018251915.1 Urbanus proteus proteus
GGACAGACGGACAGACAGCGGAGGCTTAGTAATAGGGTTCCATTTTTACCCTTTGGGTATGGAACCCTAAAAATTCATTAAACGAAGTCACGTAAACTTTCAGATAGATAGGTACTTGTCTGGCCGAGAGTCGAAACCGGAAGCCATTACATGTTAGATCGGTATGGTGACCGAACATTTTGACGCAGCGTCGAAAAGTTCATTCGAATATAAATCTTACTAATATTATAAAGCTGAAAGTTTGTGAGGTTGGATGGATGGATGTTTGTTACTCGATAACTTAAGAACGGCTGAATGGATCTAGATAAAATTTGGTGCAGACATAGACAGTAATCTGGAATAACATATAGTGTACTTTTTATCTCGGGAAAATGTGCGGTTCCCGTGGGATACATTTATCTTGTTTTATCGCCGTGTCAATCTCGCGACATGTTTATTGATTTACTTTTCAAACGGTGGTGAAACCGTGGGGATCATCTAGTTAGACTACAAATAATTGTACGAATAAGGAACACCCCGCGCTTGCTGGTGCTAAGTTTTGCAATTAAAATTAATCGCCCAAACGGTCTGTTGTCCATTTTTGCGTCAATAGGTAGCGTAGTAATTTGTGTGAAAACTGTTGATTACACTCTTGCAGATGTAGTGTTGGGATTTAAAATTCTAATTCGGTTTAATCAATCAGTGAAATTCCAAACAGAAATCATATTCGCTTGAGCACTAGTTTACTCGAATAACTAGTTATTTCCGATATTTATTTTTTGTTCTATTTTCCGACTTGGTTTTAGGTAATAAATCAAAATAAGAAATATAGAAATATTACATACAATTTAATGTAATTTCTAGCAATTTGGTCGACAATCCATAAAAAAACAACTGAGTTTCTCTGCAATAAAAGTTTTATTGAGTTCTAGTTTTCACGTACTATTATCATTATAATAGTGTTGTAACAAAACTTTACCTGTAAGAAAAGAATCGACGGTCAATGTTATTAATTACAATGTCGATTCCAAAATCCACAAATTTATTACAAAAAATATACTAGCTTTTTGTTCTGATATGTGTATTATACCTGCTAGACGAAAAAGTCAGAGCATAATATTTTCCTATAACATACACGTACACCATAATTTTCACTATCAACATGATTTTTACTATGAATATTTCAACAATATTGTGCGCTTCTCTGCGCAGTGATTCACGGTAGGCACCACATGTCAGACCGTATTAGTTTTGAATTTGTTCTGTTTTGCTTGTTTGTTTTTGTCTTCCAACTTCCATGCATTTGGTTCCCGAGTTAATAATTTCGCCATAACAGCCTTTGTTTTGTTGACCGTGGTAATCATTAAAGTTTGAATAGACCTAAGACTATTGAGAATTGTCG
The DNA here is from genome assembly GCA_018251915.1 of Urbanus proteus proteus. NCBI lineage: Eukaryota > Metazoa > Arthropoda > Insecta > Lepidoptera > Hesperiidae > Urbanus > Urbanus proteus. The sequence goes on from DWPV01006757.1 coordinate 1,382, forward strand.
TACAATACGTATAAATATTTTAAGACGTTTCTTTACCAAGCGGATTTGACGCATAATTGGTACCTTTTGATTTCGATTAAAATGTTTATTAATAAAGAATAATTATAGTATAGTAATAATAATATGCTGATATACCTATCCATAGCTCCAACAATATCCGCGTTACGAGTGATGTAAATAATATAACGTTCTCTGAATAATACTAAACAGCCAAAGCGTCCTACTATATCAATCGGGTACATATTGTACAAATCCCCTTTAGAGTGAGAAATGCCGTAAACCCAGTCAATACATTACAATTCCCTTTATCGGCCCCAGTAGAGCATGGCTCGAGGATTACATAGGATTGGCACCTTATTTCACTTAGCTTTTTCGAAAGAAACCATAATTTCATGAAACCGAAACGAATACGTGTATCCGAAATGCGTCCCAGGAGAACTATATCGTTGTGAGAATATTTAAGGTTTCAACTGCGATCATTACAAGGAAAATTGTAGCGTTTGTCGGTAATTTAAAAAAAATGCTCTGCAACTATTTTATGACCTGACAAATCCGTACTTCCATACTATCCATACCAAATCAATATTATAAAATCAATATTTTTTGGCCGATTTTGGTGACTTTTTCTGTAAACATAGTTATAATCTTGAGGTTGAACAAATTAATATAGACTATTTATATATTTTATATGAAATATAATTTAAATTTTTAATAATGAAGTCGTTAAATAATCGTTTTTACATAGCTCGAGCTGGCTAAACTTCCAGAGACAGACACAAACTTTGACTTATATATCTATATATATATATATATATTCAGAAAAAAATGTAATCGTAAGTCATATAGTTTAGCAAATTTTTAAAATTTTAGACTAAAATCGGGGTTTTCTAAAAAAAAGTACAAAATCACAAATAAGTTGAGAACCACTGAAAATCGGCGAACATACATGGGGTTCAGATCGATAGGTATTGAGATCCTCTACCTCCCTGCCACGGATTATCCTGTGATCGTGTTACACCCTGTATATATATATCGAGCGTGTAGGTCCAATTCATACATTATCACTAAAAAGGGTGAAATAAATTATTTTTTAGCAAAAAAATAAAACCGATTTTAAAGGAAATCGGTTTTATATTAAGAAGTTTACATCTCTAATAGCAGATGCCGCCAGTTTTCACCAAGTAATCAAAGTAAATATTTATTTCACTAACTGACTTCTCGATTAATTTGAAATTCAAATCTTGATTCGATTAGAATCCCTACGCGGTTAATGATGTTTCGAAGCTTGCTCTATTTATTTATACTTTGTCTCTATTGTTGAACAGGATTTATGTCGTCATATTCAAAAACAATAATGGTATCCCGCGTGGCGAAACAGTCTCTATACAGGTCTGATACGCAGTGAGTTTCGAGTTCGATTCCCGTCCAGACAGATATCTGAATAATGAATTTATAATTTGTGTATTTATATTTGATGACGGAAAGAATCATTCTTTTTTAATAAACAGGAATAGCCAAAGGAGCATGCAGTCCACCTACAGGTAAGTATCCACTACCCATGGACATAGCTGTTATCAACTTCGGATAAGATCATAGTCCTACTCGACTCCGGCGGCACCACCACTACACCTATTTCTGCCTTATAACAGCAGTGTTAAGCACTGCTGTGTTCTGGTCTGAAGGGTGTGGCTAAGGAGATATACTTATCCGAGGCGTTCTAGCTCAGTCCTCAGGGGTAGCAACGCATCTGTTGTCGACCTCAAGTAAGACCTTGATCTTATATAGGGTTGATTACAGATGTCCATGGGCAGCTGTTTCCACTTACCATCAGGTGGACTGTATGCTCGTTTGCTACTTAAATCATATTAAAAAAAGTGTTAAGCCCGAAAAAGGCCATCTTAAACGCATATTATACCGGGATTCTAGCTTTCGGACATGCGTATACGTTGCATTTTACACTGGAATGCTCGTTCTATTTAACTTCTAATTGCAGAGTATACCGCACTAAATGTGCGATACAATCGGACTTTATCTGTTGGCGTTGGGAGCAACATTTGGATGTTTGTCTGCGTTTTGTTCTCAGTTCAACGTTGTTTATTTCTACTACAGATATTTAAATTGTAATGCGTAATGGTTGTGGTACGGTGTGAATTACGATGAATATAATCGAAATTATTTCAATACAGGGTGAATATTTCAATGCTCGCGCACGTCGAAGAATTCGTTCACTAAAGGCCTGGGTTTTTTTTGTAATATGGAATTAGCAAACGAGCATGCATTCCACCTAATGGTAAGTGGCCAGTGCTGCCCATGGACATTTGTAATCCACCACGGATAAGAACAGAGTCTTACCTGAGGTTGGCCACAAATGCGTTGCTACCCCTGGGGACTAAGTTGGAATGCCTCGGATAAGTCTGTCTCCCTAACCACACCCTTCAAGCCAGACCACAGCAGTGCTTTAATACTGTCGTTATAGAATAGAAATAGCTGCGATGGTGGTGTCATTGGAGTCAGACCAAAAGGGGTTTTACCACCTTCTAAGCTCATTAGTAACAAAAAATATGGAAAAGAATGAATTTTCTTGTGAAAATGTATCCGTTCAATTCTCGGCTAAGAAAATGGATTTTTGAAAATCAAATAATGCAGTTATTGGTTTTTATAAAAATCGGCCTCGTAAGTCCGTTGGGTATTTTTCGCTAATCTTTATAGTTTCTTCTCTATCAACGCACACTTGAAAAATTCATCCTGATTATATGATATTATTACAATATAAAGTACATGTGTAGCATGTGCTTATAATATTTTATTAAGTCAAAAAGATTTCAGACATAAATGTACTAAAATAAAATTTATATAAATCTATTAAAACTATTATTTATTTTTTTTGTGACTAAGAAGTCGGTTTTGTTTTTTGTTAAAAATAATTTTATATTCAGTGCAATCGATATACCGAAACTTGAATTCATGTTGGTATGATGCAAAATAGAACTTCAGTGCTTCTTGGTCGAAATGGAATGGAGTATGTTGCAGCTATAAAGCATAAACTAACTTGTCAAAGTTCCCAGTTCCACCACCAATCACCAGTATGGGTATTTTCGGAAATGCACGTAGATTTAACCCACTGTCTTCGATCAACGTATTTGATCGAAGTCCACTTTTCAATGAAATAAATGGTAGTACTATAATAAAAACAGTGGTGGCCTAATAGTAGAGTCCGAGTTCTAAAACGAGGGTCCAAGGTTTAAAGCTCAGGCACAACTCTAAGTTTTTAAAGTTATGCACATATTAGAAATTATTTATCACTTTCTTTATCGATGAAGAAAAACATCGTAAAGAAATACGTATACTTAAGTGTTCTTTGAAAAAGTTCTCAAAGGTGTGTGAAGTCTATTAATTCTCTCTTGGCTAGCGCGGTGGATAAAAACCAAAGTACTTTTCCACTTGACACGTACTCGTGTTCAGAAATGGGACAATATTAGGTTGACGATGAAATATTAACAACTAGTTTTTACCCGCGGCGTTGCTCGCGTCAATGTTTACATGAACATTTATGCATTTATGACAGTAAGAATATAGTATACAAGCTAACTCCCGCGGTTGCACTCGCGTGAAAAATAAAAGGCATAAATATTTAAACAGAACAAATACCCGGCTGTCCGTGAAGGCGCACGCATGCACTTTGAGCGCACGCTAATGCTTGATAAAGTAGCCTAAGTTATGTCCTAGACCTACAGTTGCCAATAAAAATCTCGTCAAAATCGGTCCAGCCATTTAAAAGATTACTCGAGCCAAACAGACACACAAAAAAGAAATTGCCTTTTTTAATGTGCATTTAGCACAAAATTGTTATTTTGAAATTACAAACTTCAATTTTATTTACTTGTTTAGATTAATAATTATGTCATTGTCATTTTCTCATTTTCTCTATGTCATTTTCTAGAGCCCTGGCAATTTGTGTGCAAAATTTTATAATGATCGGTTAATTAGTTAAAGAGTCGTTCCAAACCAACAAATAAATGGACGTTCGCATTAATAATGCTTAGGAATGAAATTATTAGGATTAGAATTACAATATTTGATTCAAAGAATTTTGCAAGGCTTTCACAGAATAATCTATTAACTCAGAAGTGGGAACAGAACAAAGTCCAGTTGAAAGTTGCATTTCGCAATTGCCGACAGACAGACGTAAGCCCATTCATCTGATTTATCGAACCAGTAATAGTACCTAGGGATGTTATGAACATGAAATTTCGTATCTGGATATAGATACGGGTATGTAAAACAAATAGATAATCCGGTTATAGCTTCGGTTTATAGATATGAATTTATTTCGGATTATCCGATAGTTTCGTAATAATTATGTAAACGAGATTGATAATCCAAATTTTATGTCACAGTTCAAATTGGAAAATTGTAACTTTTAGGATTCGCTTTTAATGTACTTTGCTTCACTCATAAAAATCCAGAGCAAAGGATTTATATTATGTATTAAATATTTCGTATGTATATGTACACATATAATATTTTCTTGTTATTCTCAGATAAATAATCCCAATTAACGTTACGAAACGTTCATTAAACAATGTGTTGTCGTCAAAACACACCTATAAACTCACACCACCCAAAATCATTTAATAACATTTAATAATCTTCAAGCCGATACTGTTATTAACGGGAAACGACACGATGGCTCATTTATTTAAATACTATTAGCGTTGAAGCCGGCGTCATTACCGCGAGCACGCAACTGCCGTGGTGCGATAGTGCGAAACAGCAAATTGCAACTTGTGCAATTGAAACTTCAGCATAATCTGGCGTGGGGCGTTTTTGTCACACTTCCACATTAAACTTTTATCATGACTAAACAGTTAAGTACTTGTCTGGAATAAAATGCATGAGTAAATATAAGTACGTATTACTTATATTTAACAAGAATTCTTACCACTATAATTTCATTTCGTTCAATGTTCATTTAATGTTTATATCGCAACCGAGGAAAAAGACGTTCTATAAAAGTCTGAAGTCTATAAAATATAATATTTCCAAGGATACAGCACTAAGAAGTAATTTAATAATTATTCTTTAGAATTATATAATATTTATATATGTAACATTTGAGATAATAATTAACACATTTTATATTAATTATGGTTAATTAAATAAGAAGACATGGCCATTCTGCTGTAAGGAGCAACAAGGACAACAAGAGTAACAAGGAGTTGGTAATTCGCGGACGGTCCAGTGTAATATAGCTAAGATTTCCATACTATTGTAGTGTTTCTGTTAATTAATATATGTACGAATTTCATTTCATTTCATTTCATAAGAAGCGTATTAAATGTGACTTTCGATATTATTTTACGACAAAAATTTACGGATTGACTTAAAGAACATCGGTAAATAATTATTTAACAGGTGGTCAGATTTTCTTCAATTATAGTTAAAAACAATCGTGATTAGTGACGGTTTGAAATAAAATAAACCTCATTCAAATCGGTTTATCTATTTTGGAGCTACAACTCCACAGACAGATGCATAGAGCCACAGATCCACACGTCAAACTTATAACACCCCTGTTTTTACGTCGGGGGTTAAAACGAAAAAAGTCAAAAATGTTTTCTTGACCACATTGTTCAAAACAGTATGCGCTTAATTTGTTATTTGGTAGATATAACTAGTTGACGTAGCTCTGGAACTCGGACTACAAAAGGTTTTCACTATGAAATAACCATCCTTATTATTTTTATTAACAGTATTACGAGCGAAATACAATTTAATTCGCGCGCTATATTTAAATATAATTTACTCGCGGCGCGACCGGCAATGATGCGAGGTGGCAAAGTTGTAAATCGGAAAGACATTTAAAAACTGTAAGGGTACCGATTTTCAAAATTTCCGAAAACTTTCCAGGTATGTATCTCTTATTTCCAAATCAAATGATGGTACTACATGCCCAATTGCTTGATTAACAAATCGAACAACTATTTAATGGACTTTGAATATTTAATTTGAATAACTACAACAACAAGAAATAACAGACACATAATGTTTTCATATTGTTCTCATCAAATCATGTTGAAATAGTTATAACTTTATGCCATTTTTCATTACATATCAAATAAACTATCTCATGTAGGCACCTAATTTACTGAACTTTTTGTATGTAGAAAGAACTAGATTAAAATCTGGATATGTTTAATTTTCAGACGTAGGTCATTGAACAAAGTAAAGTAGAACCATTAACTTTGTTATACGACTTTATCAAAATCCTTTGAATTATTTAGTCGATGCAACTTTGTTATAAAACAGCCGACGGTTTATTAGTTCCGAGCTCGCAATAAAGGCTTTCCGCTCAGCTCAAAATGTAGCTCAAAATGTAGGGCTACCAAAATAATGTATAATATTTATCACGAAGACGACAATATATTACAATAGCTCCCAAGCACACTATCGTATTGTATCGTATTAATAAATTGTTTTTAATTTTACATCAAGACAATTAGAACGAAAAACATTATTAAAGGTAAAAAATATTTTAAAAGTTTCATATTGAAGTTATGGTGCATAAAATATATTTAAACTACTCTCCTATAAAGTTACCTGTAACGATAGTTTACTTGGGAGCAATCATTTGTTTGTTTTTATTTTTTTAATATTTCTATTGTTATATCCTATCGTAGTAGACATTAATAGTACCTACATACTTAACATCATACGGCTTGACTGCAGCCAGCAGTGGTATTAGCGCATTTTTTTTGCTTTATAATAATTTCGATATAATAATTAAATATATAAAAAAAATCTTTATAATATTTTTCTATAGAGAATAATAATATAAATAATTAAATAATACTTCATAATATTTTATTGCTTTATAAGAAATTCGATGTCGTAACACAGCATAATGTTACGACATCGAATTTCTATAATATGTTCTGAAATATGAAAATATGTTCTGTATTTCCAATTTGCATTTTCTTCTTCCGTCCCTAAAGAATAACGTATTATGTAGATTATTTGGGTATTACATCGTTGAATCAAAATCCTCCAAAAAGGTATGTCTAGTGAAGGGTTGTGTCTTCTACAAAAATCCCAAAAAAATCGTGAACCTTACGCTCCCACACGAACTTAGTCGAATTAAAGCTGTATTTATAGCGGTCCACGCATCTATTCCCATGATAATAACAGTCATGTAATTCGACTGTTTTGACTTTTATTACTGTGAAACATCTAATATCTTTAAACGAGCAATACTTGTGTATATATGTATCAACGATCTCGGAAACGGCTCCAACGATTTTCTTGAAATTTTGCATGCAGCCGACGTCGCGGGAGAAAGGGGTGTTACCTGTGTTTAGATATGTATTCCTTTTTATTTTTTTAACGCGGATGAAACCACGGGGATTAGATAGTTCATTATATAAACCAGAAGAATTTCTATAAATGGAAAGATTTTGGTTTTAAATATTGATTCTACTTCTGAAATAAAAATAGTACAATAACTGGGTGTAATCGCTCTGCCCGCTCTGTGTAATAGGTGACGAGTATTATAAATACTGCCCGGTCAATGTGATTATTTCTATAGTTGTTATCACATTGCCCTCCGATATTGGGCATTATTCACATTGCCCGGGCATTGTTTGTCACTTGTTCCATAACATTATAGATAAATAAATATTAAATACTAATTGTGTGATTTTCTTCATGCGCCTAATTAAGAGTTAAGCTAAATTTCCATCAGATCCATTTGCTCCATCATCGTAAAAAAGTAACAAAAAGTAAAAATGCCACATAACCCGGCGTCGCTCACAAAAAAAAAAGTAAAAAATCAAGTATTGTATGTATTATTCTAAAAATAAAGTGAACAGAATCTCTTGAAAATAATTAAAATTGCACTTAAATTATTTCCTCGCGGGCGAAGTCGCGGACAACACCTAATCATATAAATAACAATACATTTCGGGAATTCATCATAGTTATTTAGGAATTCGTTCAAAATTTAATATTTTTTAATTTATTCTGCCTCTACCATCAACCAATGAAACAGACATCTCGATAGCCCCATTGCTCAACACAAACTGACCCGTCACCCGTGCATATTTTTCTAGGATGTGCCGTAAGGAACGCAGAAACGATCAAGATCGTTTCGGGAAGGAAAAACATAATACCGTGTCTTCTAGAAATGCAATTACCAACTGTTACATGACTGTCGGGTGCACGACAGCAATTATGGCAGGTAATCTGCTAGAGGTTATGTCTGTCATGATTAGTTGATGCAGCCTCGAAGTGTATTCAAGTGTATTCAAGTGTACTACAGGCGTAAAGCTGGGATGCAAATCGAAATAGGCTATATTGATTTATTATTGCTACATTAGCACCCGCTCTATTCGTTTGTGGACCGCGGTGAAACCACGGGGATCAGCTAGTTCGATGAATAAGTTCGCAGAAGAAAACATGTTCTGGGTTTAATGACTTAGTCGCGACACCAATCCGCAAATGGTTCATCCGTGTAATCCTATCCTAATTATTATAAATGCGAAAGTCCGTTTATTTGTCTGTTTGTTTGTTTATAACGCCTTCACGCTTTAACTACTCAACTAATCGTTATGAAATTTTGCACACACATTGCTAGGAGTCCAGAATAGAACATAGAGTACCTTTCATCCCGAAAAGTTACTGCTCCTGAGGGATAGAAAAGTAACATTTATACCTACAACCTACCTACTTTTACACCTACGGCCATTTGATAAGATTGAATTGCATTAGAATTACACCTGAAGTATACAAACCTAATATTTGACGCGAGCGAAGCCGCGGGCCAAAACTAGTAATTAAATAATCGTTGAGGTTCACGAAAGGATATGTCAACAGGGCACATTTTACAAAAACGAATGCTATATTTTAATGTAAATAACATTGAGCGTAATTCCAGCTGAAGCCCGCTTTGTCGCTGGGTTGAAATAAAAAATCTGCCGACATCTGCAAACAAGGAAATTATGAAATCGCGGTGAAAGCTGGCATTGGAGCCTTTGTTCGTCGTCGCCTTTGTTTAAACATTTCAGGGTTTAATTGAAAAAGCAAATGGTTAACTTCAGGCTTAAGTACTAAATACATTTTATATTCATTTTTAATAAGTTTTACATAAATAAACCAAGATATATGCGTGGAAAGTGGAAATCCCAAAGAAGAGACATTTCTCGGTGACCATATTTTAAAAGCATCAATATAATTATCAGTTTAATTATTGAAAGCCTTAGTAATTTGATTCATATTATTTACTTGTAATTTGGATACTATCACTTTGGATAATTTTGGGCATGTATTAAAGGCAAAAAGAAATAAAAAAACCGCCTATCTTGGTGCTCACGATAGGCGGATTTTGTTACATTCTAAAATGAAAAAAATATATATTAAAGGCACAAGAAGTAGCTGTCCTTGAATTTCTTAAACGCATATTAAGTACATACGTACAAACGCTTATCTACTCGTATTGGAATATAAATTTTATGTCTGGCCAATTTTCTCGGCATCTAAAGCTTTCTATGCAGTCTATAGTTTACAGATGAACCAACTTTATTGTGAAATGGCGAAAATAGGAACTAAGGCCGTCATGTTGATATGTCATTCGAATGTCAGTGTCTACCACTTCAAATGCTCAATGTGTTTTATTGCGATATTTCGGAATAATAAACGTGAAACATGCCGAAAGCGATAATAAGTGATGCCCGGAATATAATCCTAAAGGTGAAATCCTTTTGTGAAGAAGAAGCTCGTCAGGAGGCTCCTATTATTTCATTTAACCAACTACACTAACGGATTTTGCCCGCTACAGGTCAGTGTTGCTAGTTTTCTTTTAATTAGTTCATTACACAAATTACCCAAAAT
>DWPV01006758.1:0-11265 GCA_018251915.1 Urbanus proteus proteus
GCATCTGGCGGCGCGCGCGCACCAGACCGACCTCGTGCGGGTGCTGCTGAGGAACAACGCTAAGGTTAGCTGTATTGATGGACCCCCTCCACGTGGCGTCGGTCATGGGCTGCATGAACATCGCGCTGGTGCTGCTGGGCGCGGGGGCGGAGGCGGACGCGGCCACCGCGCGCGGGGAGACGCCGCTGCATCTGGCGGCGCGCGCGCACCAGACCGACCTCGTGCGGGTGCTGCTGAGGAACAACGCTAAGGTTAGCTGTATTGGTGGGGATGATTTTTTTTTATATAACGTGAGTAGCAAACGAGCTTACAGTCCACCTGATGGTAAGTGACCACTACCGCCCCTGGCCATTATTTGTAATCAATCCCAGATATGATAACGGTCATACCTGGGGTTGACCACAGATGCGTCAGACCCTAAGGACTGAGATGGAACGCCTTGGATAAGTCTGTCTTCCTGACCACTGCCTTCAAGCCAGAACACAGCAGTGCTTAACACTACCGTTATGAGGCAGAAATAGGAGTGGCGGTGGTGCCGCCAGAGTCGAACTACATGGGGTTCTACCATCTTCAACTCGATTATTAATCGCGGAACCTTTGTGGTTTATCTCCGATGGCAATACCAACACACCTTTTTTGACGAATGCATTAATCAAAGGCGAATACATAAACACCCACACCTAGAACAGAAATCAAAATTAATTTTAATATTTGACCTATCCGTCACATTTTTCTTATTAGTTATTAAAAAAAAAATCACGAATGGTCTATTCGATTCAATTCAGTTTCTCTGTGCCTTTCATGTGTGTTGGTGACCACAGTGAGGGTTGACGCTGCACAGGGCGACGTGGCTGCCTATCTCCTGGATTTATCCTTTACTCGCTATGACATCCACGGAAAGAAAAGGAGAATTTTTAACACAGGACACAAAGAAACGGACACAAAAAAAGATATTATCGTTATTAAAACACCAAATTATTGTTGTTCCAGGTGGAAGCCCGAGCCCGCGAGGAACAGACCCCCCTCCACGTGGCGGCCAGGCTGGGCCACGCGGACATCGCGGCGCTGCTGCTGCAACACGGCGCGCAGGTCGCCGCCGCCACTAAGGACAGATACACTCCGCTGCATATTGCTGCTAAGGAAGGTATGTGTGTTACGGGTTTAGAGGTAAGTATTTGAACAGGTGGAAAAGCCAGTGAGGATCACAAGCGTGGCATTCAAAATCAAAATCAAAGTCAAATCATCAACCCATTTTTGTCCCACTGCTGGGCACGGATCTCCTCTCAGTGAAAGGGATTTTAGTCTACCGCGCTGGCCAAGTGCGAATTGGTAGACTTCACACACCTTTGAGAACTTTTTGTTTTCTTTATAGCTCTCAATCGATCTATAAATGGACGGGTGGGGAATATGTTTGAGGTTATATTAACCCGTTGATTCCATTGTTGTTGTCATTCGGTAACTGTCGTGTAAGGTTATCGGAGGCCTTTTGAGAGATTTGAAAACTTCCATGCACCTGTTGTACCCCCTTCACCAATACTTATAGAAGCAATGCAGTGAAGTACGCTTCAAGCCTTCCTCAGTTGTGGAAAGAGACGCGTACCCAATGTGACACAAACATATTTAAATAATATGACGTCACATCGTGGTATCGTGGGACATCATGTATCAAAACAACTTTATGTCGTAGAAATCACGAGATCCGTAAAAAATCACGACATTACGCCGTGTCGTGACACATTTCGACGTCGTGTGTTTTGCATACTATATACTGACATTTACATGCCATATTGTAAACAGCTATATAATTGTGATATGTGTGTGATAGAAAGTGATATGTAATATTTAATTTAAGACCTTAATGTAAACCTCAATTATTGCAAATAAATAAATTGTTCATTCATTCATTCACGTCCCTTAATAATGTTTTGAACAATTTGTTCACAGGCAAAGAGGAGGTAGCATCGATCCTTCTAGACCACAACGCACCCATCGAAGCGGAGACCCGCAAAGGCTTCACCCCGCTCCACCTGGCGGCCAAGTACGGCGACATGGGCGTGGCGAGGTTGCTGCTGGCCCGCGGAGCTCAGCCTGACGCGCCCGGGAAGAGTCATATAACCCCGCTGCATATGGCCACGTACTATGGACATCCGGATATTGCACTGCTGTTACTGGACAAAGGTAGCTATACTCAACTTCGACGACCCGATGGCGCAATGGTTAACACGCCGGACCGCTAATCCGAGGGTCCTGGGTTCGATTCCCAGCGAGGCGGAAATTTGAATGATAAGTTTTAATTTCCGTTCTTGGTCTGGGTGTGTGTCCATGGCACCCACGACACAGGAGAAAATCCTACTGTGGGGTTATGAGTGGGAAGCGTTATTTATTATTATTATTATTACTCAAAGATGGTAGAGACCTTACCGGAGGGCAACATAAGCATAATGTTATAGAGAAATCTCGTGGTCTTATAAACTTTACGAATGCCGAATGAAGCAAATATTTCTTAGCCCTGCTTGGTGGTTAAGTTCTAGAAGTATCCACACGTTAAGAAAGAAAATTTGCTTACTGATAAAACGAGTATAAGTTGATTGGGGAGGTACCAACGCAAGACCTATTTCTAACATTAAGCAGTTCTTGGGTTTCGATAGAAGTAAGTGGTTGCCGGCTCATTTACAATGAGACGATTATCTCGGACATCCGCAGTGTAATTTACTTTAGATCCTTATATCATATGGAGTTGTATGTCAAAAAAAAAATCAATGTGTACCTTTAATTACAGTACAGTACATTCATCATAAGGTGTGTTTTAGAATCATGATATTTTAAATGCTAGTAAAATGTATGACCTTATCGTTCAACTGATCATTCATGTGTGTTGAAATACAGATATACATATTTATCATTAGATGTCATGAAATATAATTCTTATTTTTGGACTTTTGAATGGTGTGATCAATGAGTTGTCATTCAAAGTGTGACTATCATATTAATATAATAAGAATATACAGTGTGATCTTTATTATAAACGTAGCGATTTACTATTACTAATGTTGCTACACTGGATCATTTGATTGACTTTTTTCATGAAATATTATCTATCTATCTATCTAGTGAAAATAAATCATATTTCAGGCATGAAGTATAATAATCATCATAGAATAATCCCTTAATCTTTGAAAGTTTGAGTGAAAATCATCATAATGACGTCATAAAGTGTGATTTAGTACTAAGTCCTAGCCTAGCCTAGCCTAGCTAGATAGTAAGCTAGCGGTCTGACCGTAGGTGCGTCGCCGCACTCCCTAGCGAAGAATGGCCACTCCGCCCTCCACATCGCTTGCCGACACAATCATCCCGACATTGCATTCGCATTGCTTGAACATGGTGAGTATTTCATAATGAATTTTTATTCATAATAAATGACACTTTTATAAGTATTTCAATCTGTGACTTTGGTAGTTTTTCATCGTTTTTTCTTTAGGATTTTTTTGTCTATGTGATTCCGTGTTGTCTATTCTTATACACATAATAGAGTTTAGTTCAATTTTTTTTCAAATATCGGTCCCAATAAAAGAAGCAAATGATCATTTAGACGCAAGATAAAATATTGTGTAATTGTGTATGTAACGTCGGGAAAACTCGTTAATTATATTAATTATTTTGTTGGATTTGTTTGAGTAGTATTTAGGCGATCTTACCGACAATGGCCTAGAAAAAAATCCATTGCCTTATAACAATCTTGATTAAGTGACATAATTAGGCATTTAGAATGATACAAAATTTGCTATCTATGAAAGAACATCAAAATATCGTAGTTTAAAATGAATGACATTGAATTTAATTTTCATTTTACATAATATTATTTCCATATAGACGCTGATCCTGGTGTGAAATCAAAAGCCGGTTTCACACCGCTACATATGGCGGCACAGGAAGGCCACGAAGATTGTGTGGAAATGCTCATCGAGAGGGGCGCTGATGTCAATGTACCTGCTAATAATGGTAATTACAAAATTAGTAACTGTTACCATTGTTATATTTAAGTACCAGAAAAAAGGAATAGGAAGTAACTGATGTAATACAATTGTTTTATGTGTGGAGTTTATTGAGTAAATTATAGTGTTGTGGAGTAACATGATGCTTAAAAATATGAGTATTCATTAGTTAAAGTCTTTATTTTTGTTAAGAAATTATGAATATCGAGATTAAGAAGGAATGGCGTATTTAAGCAAACCCCAAATGTTTTTAAGTTGCTATGCTGTATTTTTTGTCTTTTTTATTTTCTTGATCTCTATGCAGTGTTTATCAAGACAAAAATATATATGTACAAGTTAGCTATGTATAGTCTTATTATTTATATTTTCAGGTTTTACCTTTCTCCTATTTTTGGGGTAATAGCCATTGTCGCGGTTTTGGGGTTAAACGACATAAATTATTATTTATTTTAGTATTCTGGAATTTTTAGCCCATTTAAAACATATTTTTTGGGTAATAGTCATTGTCGCGGCCTTGGGGCCAAACGACATAAATTATTATTTATTTTAGTGTTAAACGACATAAATTATTATTTATTTAAAACATATTTTTATAATCCAGGTCTAACAGCCCTGCACCTGGCGGCGGGCGAGGGCCGCACGGGCGCGGTGAAGGCCCTCGCGGGCGCGGGCGCGCGGGTCGGGGCTCGAACCCGGGACGGGTACACGGCGCTGCACGCGGCGGCGCACCACGGCCACCTGGCGGCCGCGCGCGCGCTGCTCGACGCCGGCGCTGACGTGCACGCGCGGGCGGCGCACGGGTCAGTACTATAGATCATCATCATCATCATCATCATCATCATCATCATCATCATCATAGTCATCATCATCAACCCATTATTGTCCCACTGCTGGGCACGGGTCTCCTCAGTGAGAGGGATTTTAGGCCTTACTCCACCGTGCGGGCCAAGTGTGAATTGGTAGACTTCACACACCTTTGACAACTTTTTTTTTTAAGAACTCTCACATGTGCAGGTTTACTCACGATGTTTTCCTTCGCCGTAAAGAAAGTGATAATTCTAATACGCACATAAATCAGAGGTGCGTGCCCGGGATTTGAACCCAGGACTCCTCGATTGAGAGGCCAAGTTTTAACCATTAGACTATCACTGCTCATGCACAGGTCAGTACTATGGTTATTAGTTACAACCAGTGATAATTAATACAACATTTGCAGATAAGCGCTTATACTCATACTAGCTGATTCCCGCGGTTTCACCCACGTTGAAAAGTAAAAAGAAATGCATATCAAAACATTGGTAACACCCCACTCTCAAGCGACGGCGGCTGCTCTAATACTTTTTTCTAAAATTAAAGTAACCCATATGTTATTCCAGATCATAATCTATCTCTGTACCAAATTTCATCCAGATCCGCTTAGCCGTTCTAAAGTTATAGAGTAACATACATCCTCACAAACTTTCAGCTTTATAATATTAGTAAGATAGTAAAAAGTAAGATGTGAGTTATTCAAGTGTATTCTGTTAATTTCTTAGGTAATTCTGTAATATTCTATCCTTGGTAACATGGTGTAAGTTCTTAACAGGAGCGACTTTTACACATTTTTTATTATTCGACAATTTATACTACGGTTTTTAGTGCGAGTAAATGCAATGCTCGTATTCGTCTATTATTCAATAGATATTTAAAAATAACAACTGTAACATTTACTTATTTAGAGTTTAACAAAAAGTATCATAACGGTGATAGATCCAATGTGCTACGATAAAATGAGAAATGAAAATATAAAAGAATAACATTGTTTTAGATTTTCACCATTGCATCAAGCGGCGCAGCAAGGACACACGCTCATCATACAACTATTACTCAAAAACAATGTGGACCCCAATGCTTTGTCTGCTGTAAGTATTATAATTATTTATGATAAAGTTTTTACAAAGGTGATAGAACTTTATGTAGTTCGACTCCGAAGGCACTACCGCCTATTTGAAATTCTGACCTGAAGAGTATGGTAAGGGAGACATACTTATCCAAGATGTTCCAACTTAGTCCTCACGGGTAGCAATGCATCTGCGGTCAACCTCAGATAGGACGTTATCTTATCTAGGGTTGATTACAGATGTCCATGGCAGTGGCCACTTACCATCAGGTGGACTGCGTGCTCGTTTGCTACTTCGATCATATAAAAACACTTTCTATAGCCTATATTTAATCTAGAAATCTGTGTTTAATCTCTTTGGTAGTGCTCTATTAATTTATATATTTCAAACAGACGGGCCAAACAGCGTGCGCTATAGCCGACCGCCTCGGCTACATCAGCGCCGTTGAAGCGCTACGACCCGTCACTGAGAACACGCTGAGCCAAGCCGTTGGTGATACTGGTAAGTACTTTTATCAATAAAAACATACGTTTTTATGTTTTAGAACAGTAGAATTTAAACATGGCGTTTTTAAATACCTGATTCGAGCATATCTCGGTCCAATTGGTGTCTTATAAAAATAACATTATAAAAACAGTATAAAAGAAAAACATTTAAGCATGATTATTAGCAGAAAGCAGCAAGAACATAAAACTCATTTTAAGAATCTAAAAAGAAAGACCGCTGATGTAAAAAATGTACCAAGATATGAAGGGCCCATAAATTTAGAGGCCCAAAATGGTTACAATAACTATAATTAAAATGGCTAACGATGACTATTATTGTTTATGGGACCTTTGAAAAAAGTTGCAATACTTTACACAGAGGTATTGTGACTCTTCTGGAATTATCTATAAGCGACTAACTGCTTTCCATCTGGTGGCCTATCTGGCTCATTGTTAGGTTAAAATATAAAATATCATCTACATTAAATATCTAAGAAGTGGAATCTCAAAGTAATAGTTCCTCCGTTTTATTTTTGTATTGGGTCCCTGTTTCATTCTTATATCTATTATAGATGTTTCGCTATGGTAAAACAACTATTAATGATCAATAACCAATGAGGAAACGATGGGACTAATTTGGTATGTTGACCAATTAATGCAATTGACTTATGACCTGACCTATTGCGGATAAAACAATTATAGGAATGATATGCCGCATGTGAAAAATTTAGTTTGTAAACTTAATGCATTTGCATCTACGTATAATTATTTTGGATTTTAATAATATTAAAAAAATGACGCGTTCTACATTCATAGCCCCACAGTAGGATTTTCTCGTCTTTGTCGTGGTTGCCATAGACGCACAAGGAGGAATTTACAAACGTCCAGAAAAAATGCATATTTGCCATAGGTATCGTGTATACTTATAGTAAGTATACATATACATTTATAGAAGAAGAGAGAATAAAGATTTTTATTATTATTATATTATTATTTATACATTTAGTAAAAAGTTGTCATTGTGAAATCACAAACAGACAGTTCAATTTTATTTATTTTTATAGATATGAGTTCATTTTGTCTTGAATATCCATTTCTATATATTCCCACTCTATAACCACAGAGCGTGCATAAATCGAAAACTGGACACCCGCCAACAAGCGGCGGACTTGACCAGTCGATCTTTTATTTAGTTTTTTAAAGCCCAGGCTGAAATAGTACACATGGAGCTAAGCCAAGGTTCAATGCTTTATTGACTAACTTCATTGATACAGGGTACTAGAATAGTATAGACCTTTGGTTTTATTTTAGGTACATAGAATAGAACAACGATGTCATAGTATCTTTTTAACCACTTTTATAGCCCTTTTTTGCTTATTTCCATTTTAACGATGGACTTCAAACATAATTTTAATATTTTTGGGTAAATTTCATCGATATATCTGTAAATATATCGATCAATTTAGTATTATTCATTTGTATGTTCCATTTTAATAATAACAATTAATTGATTTTTTGTATCGGGAATGAGTACTAAATATTTATTCAAATGAAAAAATGACAATACTTGAAAACCAATAATTATTTTTAGTGCTCAAATCAACTTTTCAGAGTTATATTTTCGTGTGAATATATTTCATTCTATACTGATTTATAAGTAATGCAAAGTTTAATAAACACCCGCCACTACTAAACTATAAACCAGAAGAAACAATAAATTATATTTTATTATTTTTATTCTATTATCTATCTATGTTTACAAAACTGTAATCCTGCCGCACAAAGGTCAAGCGCGAACGTGTTCATTGAGTAGGAACAAGAAGATAAGTCGAAGTTTCATAACAACAAATAGATACAATTTAAGACTATGTTTATTATAAAAATAAGAAATAAATGTCAGAATGACTACATAGCGTCACTTGTCATATCTTAAATGTGGCAACTTTCCGCTACTCATCAAGAGATGGCGCCACTGGTATTTCTAAATCACGCTATCAAAGATTTTCCACCACGCATCACCTCGGTCGTTGGGAAATCGCATTTTGGCAAAATATCAAGTCATACTTGAAAAACTTATTTTCTTTTGTAAATGCTAACATATGAGTATATTATGTAACACAAAGACGCAATAGGCGCACTAGCAATTAAAACAGTAATTAAGATATTAGACTTGGTCACGGGCTTGGTGCCGTCGTATTTACCGTTTAAATTTATACAAACTGACTTGTTGATTCAGGTCTATAATCGTTTTATAATTGCTATAACAATATGCGAACTATCTTCTCGACAAA
This sequence comes from Urbanus proteus proteus, assembly GCA_018251915.1. Classification (NCBI taxonomy): domain Eukaryota; kingdom Metazoa; phylum Arthropoda; class Insecta; order Lepidoptera; family Hesperiidae; genus Urbanus; species Urbanus proteus. The sequence goes on from DWPV01006758.1 coordinate 8,649, forward strand.
TATGAATCAACCTCTAATCTATTTGTGTAACAAACACAGTTTCCGACGTCAAAAACAATCGCAAATACTGGAAATATGTTTTGTCCGAACAATGGCGTATTTTACGATTCGTTCCAGAACATTCGGCCGCACATTTCCTGAATGCATTTAGTGTGACCGACTTACCGATACTATATGAGCACGGCAAGTATATAGGTGATTTACGGATTCGTATGTTAAGGGAATTATTCGGCTTCGAATAGCACAACTTCCTCCCTTTCCAAGAATATTGTAGGCATTGAGATACTATGTACACTAGAGAGCTACTTCAAACATAAATCATGTTAAATATTAGTTTTTGTCATTGGCATAGACTATAATATAGAGCACCGCACAAAAAACGGCGTGGGGTTTAATACCTATTTGGTTTTAATTATATCAAAAACTCTGCGCCATTTTTTATTAATTTCGTTTGAACATTACCGTTTTTACTCTAGCCATGGAAGAGGACTAAGGGACAAAATCCAGAAAATTCGCAACTTCCTTCGTAACAGAAAGAGGTTCTATTAAAGAGGTTATGATACTGTAGGGGCCCCAATTTCACGTGTTAGCCTAAGGACCCCGGCTTTCTTTAGACGGCCCCAATAAGGCTAAAATTGGCCACAAACCCGTCAACTGCCTTTATAGTTACAAAAAGTTTGATAATATAGTTTTCAAATATCAGTATTTTTAACAGAAAACGCAATTTAACAGATTTCAATTGATACTTTCCATAGGCTTTTTTGACCCCCTATTGATGTAAATAAGCTCCATACCATCTCGTACTCGACTAACAGCTATGCAACCTATAAACAGTTAATGCTCATTTGAATTTCAAATAAGAATAACACGTTGACTAGATCGCTTATAAATATATGTCTCATAATAACCGCACCGCTAAATATACATTTTCTATAATAAACAAGTCCTTAGAAAGAGACGTGGTCTGATTCATAAGAAAACGCGTTTTTATCGTGTTGTTTTGCCAGATGCTTTTTTGTATTCATAGTTCACTTTGATGATTAAAGGTGACTTTGGTCAAAGGGTTATCGTTATCGAAATGATGTCATTATTAGATCATTACTAAATCGAAATTTATAGATTTGTAAGTGTTAAATAAAAATAGTTGCGGTGATCTACCGCTACTAGATAAGAGATGGCGCCACACGTATTCTTGATTCTGCTATAGAAGTATTTTATGCGTGTTAATTATTTTGTGGTTCAACTCTGGAGTACCACGACCACACCTTTTTTGTGTAATAACAGCAATGTTAAGCGCTGTTGTGTTCTGGTACGGAGGGTTTGGTAAGGGAGATATATTTCTCCGAGGTGTTCCAGAGTAAGTTTCTTCAAGGTTGGCAAAGCATCATTGGCCAAGCTCAGGTCATACACTGATGCTATCTGGAGTCGTCTACAGATGTCCACGCCACTTACCATTATGTGGCTTGCATACTCTTCTATATTATATTGAAAAATAACTACAGGACACGCCGAGAAACTAGTTATTAAAGCTCGATTTAAATATATCGAGGGTTTTAAAATAAGGCGCTACATTCATTACTTGTCATGTTATCATGGCTGCACCTTCAATCACTTCGGCGGGAATTAATATCGATACATGGGGTACGTAGGTAATATGCAATTTTATAGGTAGCTTCGATGAATTAAATTAAATTGGATAATCGTGTATTCAGTATCTATGATAGAAGTATTTTATAACCATTAATGTGATTTTCGATGCAGTGTTATTTTTTATTTGTTACTAGCTGATCTCTGCGGTTTCACCCGCGTTTAAAAAGTAAAAGAGAATACATATTCAAACATAAATGTCATCCTGCTGTCCCGCGATGGCGCGCGATGCGCGTGGATCGCGTGCTAATGGATTTTTCAAAAAAAATATGTGCCTATGTTACGATTTAGACCTTCACCTATCTCACAGTGAAAGTCCCGTCAAAATTGGTCCAGCCGTTTAGAAGATTACCTTATTCAAACAGACAGACAGACAATTTGTTTTAAGAGCATTTTCTTACATATGCAATGAGTAAAAACATGTTATTTTGAAATCACAAACAGACACTTCAATTTTATTTGTTTGTATAGATTTTTGTAAAATTAATAAATACACACACTTCTCCCCTATTTTTTATAATTGTAGTTCTGGTGCTCTTTCGTTGAAAGTAGGGTAATAACTAATAACATGTCTTTGTTTGAACCTCATATTTTAGCATACGACTTTTTCAAACATTTTATAGAGCCCATACAGCAAGTCAATGGCTATATCAATCAATGGGCAATGTCATATCGAACATACCGGTTTGGATCGGGCATTGTAAGCAAATCGGCTGGCCTACTAATGATGAGCTCATATTATATCACTAGATGCATAATTCATGCCATGCCGGTATGGTATTTCGTACAATGTATGCTTGGCACCGGCAAATCGACTACAAATTGTAGTTTTCAATTCTTTAAATTGGGTAGGGTGACCATGGCGTTTGGCTAAAATTGTTGTATCGTGATTTTTTTATTTATCAGTATAAATATGATTTTTACACATGTATGAGGTATAGATCTTATCATCAATCGTTTTTGATTGTCT